>JAECUM010011264.1:0-14375 GCA_016617855.1 Megalonaias nervosa | reverse complement strand
ATATTTCAGACGGAAAACTTCACGACTGGATTGAGCACCTCTTGCTGAGGAGTCACGTCCGGTCTAGGATTAACATTGCCATAACACGTAGCTTACCAGTAGCTTACATTGGCAGCAATCATGACCTGCTGAAGACGACTGATAGGCTAGGATCAACTTTGAACTTTAAAAGGTTAAAGATCCAAATGTTGCTCAAGCATTTGAGGCAGCAATAAGCAAAACGATACACTGCTCACAATTCTTTGTTCTGAGGAAACAACTTAGACTTCTTGATCACCACCTGCACCACGGCAGTAATAGGCATTGCCAGCGAGATGCTTGGCAAGTGGGGTACTCACAACAATCTGCAACAAATATCTGGCAAAATAAGAATGACCCTCCCTATGGACCCAGTCTCTGATCGTCACTCTTCCTTTTAGAAAGGGAATCTGCAGCTGTGCAAGAAGTACCAAACGATCAGCCTCATAAGTCATCCAAGCAAGGGTATGCTTAAACGAATCCCCAACAGACTGAAACCTCAAGCTGAGCACACCATTCCTGAAGCACAAACAGGTTTCAGAGAATGAAGTAGCACTGTATAACGGTTCTTCGAATCTTAGAATCTTCTGTGAACAAAAATATCTGCATTATCGAAAAGACCACTATCATGTCTTGACTGACTTCCAGAAGTCTTTGGACACGCTATGGAAGGCAACCTTATGGGCCACATAAACGCAACATAAATGCAAAATTAATAAACACCTAGAACACATATATAACAAGGCAACTAGCGCAGTTCTCGTCATTGACAAAATCGGGTATTGGATCATAACCACGGTCGGAGACTGACAATGGTGCCATCTCTCACCCACTCTCTTCAACATCTACCTGGAAAGAATCATGTCTGAATCCTTGATGCCCTGGAACACTATGTGGGTAGAATTATTGCTGGAGGCAGAACAATCTCCAACCTGCACTTTGCTTATGATACAGATGGCTTAGCAGGAGCTATTCAAGAACAGGAAAAGTTAGTAAACCGTTTTAAACAAGAAGCAATAAGGTTTGGGATGGAGATCAGCACTACAAAGACCAAGATAATGACAAACAAATATAGTAGCATCCAAAACGAAATAAGAGTGAATGGACAGAAGCTCAACAAAGTTATAAGCTTCAATTACCGCCGCTGATGAAGGTTCAAAACTAATGTTCTTTACGGGGTTGTCCCGACAACAATTATTCTGGCTAGACTGAAGAATATTCGGAACGACACCAACATTACGTTCGGGTACAAGATGCAATTGTGACATAGGAAGATCTGCTCACCACCGTAAAGACAGGTAATCTAAGATGGTATGTCACGTCTCGCGCTCATCTGGCCTGACAAATGCAATCCTACAGGGCGCAGTGAGAGGGAAGAGAAAACGAAGCAGACGGAAGAAGAGATTGGAAGATAACATCAAATGGTGGAAAGGCGTGGACTTTGCAAAATCCCAAAGATCATTGGAGAACAGGTCACAATGAAGAGATATCTCGCAAGGTCATCAGTGGCGTCCCTTCGACGCGCCAGCTTAAGGGAGAAATGATAAAGTGAAATAATGATGCTGACAAATGCCCAAGAGGAAGAGGAAGTCAGCTCTTTGGAATCGGATTAGATAATGCTATCATACAGTTTGAAAGACTCATGTATTGAATTAGTGTTCTATGTTGAGGTATTGTAGATGTCCTCTTTTAAAGCTTTATATTGTGATATACTAGTTTATTTTAGATCATGAAGCTGTAGTAGCTCAGTTGGTAGAGTGTCTGACTCGCAATTGAATGATCACAATTTCAACTCCATGATAGGCTGCTTCGGTGTGTCATTTGGAAAGTCACTTAGCTAACAATTATTGTTATATGATATAGCCAATAATATGCTAAAATTGACGTAAAACCCACAAACGTCATACACAATTTGTTTGGTCAGTTTTCATACTATGTTATGCAATGTAATGTATCGTGTCTACTCACCTTGGATATTTAAAAGACACAATGGAAAGATAAATAATATGTAGGTCCTCAAACATACATGTCTACTCTAAAGAAAGCAATATACTCTACACAAATATAGATTTTGTACATATGCTATAACATTTTCTGAAACACAGCTAACACTTTAATCAATAATGGATGAAAAGGATTAAAGTTGCGATGGCGATTTAATCAGTGTCGTATCTTAGGTTGTTCTTAAAAAAAAACTGTAAATTATGCGTTTTGTGAGCCCAACTTATTTACACTGTTCCAAGTGCGCTCTATGTAGTGGAGTCTTCTAAATCACATTTAAAATTATATTTATGAGTCCAATGTAAGACGAAGACTGACACAAAACAAAACAAAAACAAAACATCTCGCCGTGTTCATTCACGAAGTTTTCTTTGAAATAGCGTTTCTCTCAATAAAACAACTGATTGTAGACTATGTGTGAAAAAGAAATTATGTTGGATGCATGAATAAATTAGGGCCTGATCTAGACGACAGACCTTCTCAACGCCACAAACCACTCCTGATCTAGAGAACAGACCTTCTCAACCAGTTCACCCCCTCCGCGCTTTGGAAAGTTCACAGTGAGAGGAAAGTACATGATAACGTTTAATATATTTATCTTTCGGCGGAGTGTATATAATTATCACTGTTTCTCCGCCTATCTCTCCATCTATTCAAAACTCTTTATAGTGGTTATTTTGTCCTTTTTGGCACGTTAACTTTAGTTTTCGGCATCTACAGTGACCAAAATTAAGAATGGCGACACATCCATTGTCTTCGTGCTACTTGCGTTTTCCACAGTGATCTTCCCGAGCGTTGTGTTCTATCTGGAGGGTTTCGTGCCTCTTCTGGCAAGGATACCTCCACCGCTGTCTAGTAGGCCATTTCTTCCTCGGCTATGATCTCTTACAACGCCTATCTCGATTGTGTCAATGGTGCTCTATGCACGCGGTAGGGGATATATACTTCTTCGTCTACAGGTTTGGTTCGTTTAGGATAGAAGATATGTGCCCAAACGAAGCATGCTTTTTGGTTGGTCTAGGAACTCAGTCTGTTCGAATGTTCTTCCCATGTCCGTTTTTGTCGTCCTGAAGACGGTATGTACTATGTCGGAATTTCGAACTTGCGTTTTTCGAGGTGGATGGCTCCCATAGCTTACTTGGCGGATCTCGTCTAGCCGTTCGTCCATATCGTCTTTCAAATGATATATACAACGTCTCACTTTGATAGGTACCCAAATCCTTAGAGGCCCTCTTACTGGCTAGAATTCCATTTCTTAAAAGTTTATTCGGACTGTTTCTTGCTTTGCCATGGCTCTCGTTCTGCCCGGATACCTCTGGAACACTGTATTTTGCTACAACAACATTTCTGTAATTGATTGTCGAGTTGCTTGCCTTCTTTCAGTTGTCAAACTTATTTTCCTAACTGTGGGGTCTCAATATTTTTTACAAGGACACGTATCTAATGGGCTGTTGAGTCTACCGTATAGTTTTAGATGTGGGGACATTGTGGTACGTGTGTTGGCGCCTCGCTAATTGTGGTGTGTAAGCTGGTCCCTATGAGCTCTATGTAGCCGGGTCCAAACGATGCCAGGGTTACTCTGTGGGCGGTGGTTTGCGGGCTAGCTTCTTGTCATGGGAAGCTTTGTGTGGTATCCGATTGTTCTACGAGTTCTAGAAACCTCTTGGAGGCCTCGATGAAAAACAAAAGTGCTTGTCCTGACCAATTTTCCCATTATAAATTTAGCCTGCTATGGCGGCCCTGGTGGATTGCTATGTATGCTATGTTACTTACCTTATTTCTAATTTTGTCTTTATGGTCGTTTCTGGTTAGGAATGAATGTGCTTTTGTTCCAACGTTGCTTTAATAGAGAAGTTTGTCGCTTTGCGTGACCTGAGCTTAGGATGATCTTCGCTAAAGACCTTGCTGAAGTGTCGTCGGATTCTAGACAGCCATCCCAACAACAAATACATTATTGATGCATTATACTTTATAATTTATAACCGATATTTGCTTTTGATTACTTTTGCTTTGTTAAAAACACAGACCACATCTTGTTAGTTAATAACATGTTTTTCAACAGACATTTAATGCTTCAGAGAAGAAATAATTGGTTTTCACATGTGTAGGTAGGACATGCTACCAGGTATACACATATGTAATCGTGTATTTAGGTCTAATGTACTCTCGATTTTTTTGTGATCAATTAACATATTTTTCGCTTTGTGGTATGGAATTAAGAAACTGTATAAAGCTGCAAAATTTAAGGTCACATGTAATGGATTATGAAGTAAATGATTGTGCATATGTGTGTGAGGTTGTGTGCCAGTGTAAATCTGCAATATCGGCGAGAGTAGACACCAACATACCGGTGACACACTTCGATGCAAGGACGTCCCTTTTTGTGTTAGCGTCAAAAACAGATTGCCCAGACTTCATGTAGTTATACCAAAATAAAACTTGTGCTGAGCGTTATAGATCATGTCCTCGTTTGGTCAGTATTTCTTTTTTATTGTACCATACAAAAAAATACACACATCCCATATGCATCAGTCCAAAAACGGAGTAAATAAGAAATAACATGATTCAGATTAGGTATGCAAGCACAGACAAATATGTATCAGATATTTCTCTTTAACAGAATAAAGAAGATCGATTATGTTTTTTAAAGAAAATATTGATACATTGAAATTAAAGCTGATAATTTAGCATATAGTTCATTAAGAAAACGGAGATTGGATATCTGTCTAACACATGGATGACTTTAAATATTAATCTGGATATTTTTAAGAAGAACTTTCTAAACAATATTGTTCTATTTTCTTCTCATTGTTTTCGATTTGAACGTCAGAAACAATTTCAATATAAACAGCCATACACTTCCCTGCATGTACCCAGTCATGAAAAAGGCTCAACAATATCAAAGTAACTGCTCCTGTATTCGATTTATCTACCTTAATGTTGCAAACATGTGTCAGTGTCACGGAATTGTATAAATCCCTTTATTTATGAAATACGTGTACTCGGGTTTCGTTTTTTGTGTACAACGATGCCCTAGGGTGATTTATGTATATTGTACAATATTTCGAAACAATGAATTCGGTTCATCCTATGCCGCACGCGCGAAGTGCTTTCGATGGGAAAAACCGATTCATCAAGCGCACAGACGATATAGGGCTACATTGTCTGTGTATAAATGACTCACCGTAGAACGAAATCTTTACATTACGGAACGTCTTGTCGGTGAGCAGTCTACTTAAGGACTTGCACATCTTCAACTGTAGACGTATGCGAGTTATTTAATAATTTCTTATGTATATTATAAGTTATAACTATTGTACTACCACGTTTATTTTTGTATATTTTCTATGTATCTCCGGCTTGCGTAGTATAATGCAAATATTTTCTATTCTTGTATGCGACTTAACAGAAGATCTATATTAGCAATAAAGTTGCACTTTATTAAGAAACATTTGCTACCATAGGATTCTTATCGGACACAGGTAGGTTAGCTTCTGAAGCTGTTTATTCCTTTGTAATGTTGTGCCGATAATGTAATTTGTATAGCTTACCGTATATAACGTCATTACTTGTTATCGTATATGCCCGTGTCATTTTTAGTACACGGTGTTAGATTTAATTTCAGCTGATCCGAGTCGACGAGGTACCAGCTGTAAAGCTGACCATACCAGCCGTAGAGCTGAATGAAAAGTGTGTTGCGGGTTGAGTAGCAGGTGATCGGGCGTTGCTGACCGATTGGTGGGCTCTGATTACTTGATTGACCAAGGAATTGAATGGTGGTCAGTGACTACCTGTAATGCAGACTGCTTGACCGACCAGTGTGACTGATAGCCAAGTATGCCAGCAACGGAGTGTTTTGTGTCACTCCATACATGTAATCTTTTAGCCGTCGGCTAATTTTGGGGTTTGTTATGCCCACTGTTTTGGGAGTGTAAAGATATTTTGTATGATATCTGTCCCATCGTTTCATCCTTTTACTGTTTGAGTAAAGTACCTCATTTTTCACTATTTGAGTGTATACATCATTTTACTACGTGAAAGTAAAGTACATCATTTTTACTATTTGAGTAAAACAGTTTTCTTTTCGTCGTGTGAAATTACAGCGAATCATTAACCTTTGTCCTTGTACTGTGTAAGGTCATTTACTTGTATTCACATTTATGTTACATTATTAGGTTCGTGCGGATTGTGTTAATTTTGTCCAATATTTGGATCTTATACACGCACGTATTAATCATAATTATTTTCTCATTCGAGTAATTCATCAATAAACATTGTATTTGTATCACCATCAGAAGTGTTCTGTTATAAATCCGAAATCCAACCCGATTATCTTGTTACAGTCCGTTGTATCGTCCGATTTTACAAACATTTTCGAGTCATCAGTAATATTAATAGGCAATTTAAAGTTCCTTAAACTTGCTGAAATATTAAGCAGACCATAATTTTGAAACTGAAACTGAGATAGATTTTGGGTAAGTTCGGTAGTTAAAATTATTTATATTGTGGAATGTATCTTCCCTGTGTCGCCATTGCCGTGGCTGGGAACTATATTAATTTTCTGGTTCATTGTACAAGCCGTCCGGCTTCATTAAAGTAAACAGATTTGCAAAGTTTGAAGTTTTGAAATGAACATGAGGAAAGTTTTCACCCAGCGTGAGGGCATTTTCAACAATGCTTTAACGTTTTGTCATCAATCTCTGAGTCTTTTGTACTTTGTATTTTTAAACTGTGAATTCAAGGTTGTAGCCTCAAAGTCCTTGCTCTCTCTCTCTCTCTCTCTCTCTCTCTCTCTCTCTCTCTGTGCCAAGTTTGGTGTCACTGTGCACGCAAGCATCATCTGAGAAGCCATTGTCAAACATTCTGTCCAACATAATGTTTTCAACCCCAACTTACTCTAATTTATCGGCAGTAGACACCGGCAGATACCGTGAAGTGCCCATAAACTGCTTGTAGCTACTTATGTCTGTATCCCATTATCCCCAACGGCAAAAGCCGTAATGTTCAGCACATATGACTGCATTTCTACAAATTACAAACTTTACGAAAATTGTAAAATGAATTGCAATTAATCATTCAAGATATTCTATAAGTGGTCTATAACTGAATCTTTTAAATTGTAAAAGTAGTTACAAACTATGAAATTTTAGATGTGCGATATGGAATAACAGATTGAATACCTGTATCGTATTCCGTATCAGCTATGCAAATTAAAATGGGTATGTAATATAAATATGTATTATATAGTTTCATATTAACGCAGAGAAGAAACTTCAGTTATGTTTGTTAATGGATAGAGCTCAGATGGGGGAAAAAAAATGCAAAATGAATATCTGGTTTTGCAAATATAGTAAACAACACTTTGTTCTAGCAAATTGATATGATTTATGCACGTATTCTTGAGAAAAAAAAAAAACCCAGCTCTGATTGTACTGTTTATCTTTTATTTACAAGAGCTATTTGTGTTTTGAAAATAAATACAGTAGTTATTCTAATAGGGGGTGTTTATTGGAGTACTATTAGCATTAGTACCATGGTCCTAACAATCCCGCAAAATCCAGCCTAAAAATAGACTAGGGCCCCAGCAACAAGCCTGAAATATAACAGTTATATTTAATCACGCGTGTAACACGTGATCAGTTCTATAACTTCCTTTCTTCATGGGACTAATAACGTACTGTTTGAATTTTTTTGACATACCATAATGGATATATATTGATCTACAAGCCTCGATATGTTAGGAATTGATGTTGCTCTGTAAGGAGAGTGGTGGTATTAGAAAGGGGGAATACTATTAGAATAATAACGGTATATCTCAAAATATCAACGATTAAAATATGATTGTAGTAAAAGTGTTCTATATCAATACTGCTGTTGTTTATTGCCAGACATGGATGGTGTAATTAGAATTTTCGCTATGATTGCAACAACGGAGACTCTGTATTATTGCATGCAATTTTACAGCTTTTAAGTTTAATACTACCACCACCACCATCGCTACTATTAATTATTATCATCATCATCATCACCACCACCCTTTCTTTCTCTTTTTCAATTATTTCTTTCTTTCCTTCTTTTCCTATTTGCTTTTATTTTTCGCAGGAAATCTAGAGTCTGTATAGATTATGTTTTCGATCAGAAGCTAATATTTGTTCTTGAACTTTTTGTTTTCTATGTTTCTCTTAAGAATTAAAAATACCACAAAAATACATCAAAATTATTTTCGCAACGCTGTAACAGCCAGGCTTACATTTATTTAAAATATGTGTATTTACTTGCATGATAACATAACTTTTCTTGTAATAAGTTAATCGAAGAAGTCTTTTTTCTTATAACAAATGCCATATATGGTTGATCTATTATACTGCTATTCGTGAGGTAAAATAATACCAATGTGAACCACGGTCTAGTTTAAAAACTTAATTTCAATAATTTGTTTATATAACTGTATTGCATAAATGAATGCAAACAAAGAGAACAGAGATATACATCTGTAATGGCTTGTTAAAGAAATGAATATAATACGTGTCTGCCATCCACACAGTTTATATAGATTGTAAGATTGTCTGTAAGGGGCTGAGTGAACCATTTGTGAAATTTACTATTCAGAACGTTCACAAAAGATACGAGTCCACGGAGTACATTTTCCAACACGGGTAATAATACTTGTGCCGACTTCAAAGGAGGTCGTGGTTTATTCAGAAAACTGTTTGCATTTAAGTGATAAAATCGGTTCGCACTGGCGTCAAAGCTCACCAAATATTTAATTACTCTTCAGCCTATTTATAAAAAGGAACAGTCAAGATGCATTGGTGAAGGAGTGTCGATTGTGCAACTCATTTTATCTATTCACATTCTTGTCTTCATAATTTATGATTAAATATAGCTACACCCTTCTCTCAGGGTTCCATTCATACAAGTAATTGAGAATTTATACAGGTTTAAAGGAGACCAGAAATCAAAGTAGTATATAATAAGGTTTCTATCTCAGAGACCCCCTTCCCCCTCCAAAACCTTCTATGCTGACATTTTGTCAGCTCAAAATAATGACTTTTGTATATTCTGACAAAATATGTTTTGTCGGGGTAAGGGGGTCTCTGATCTAGAAACACTTGTTTATATACTATTGTTACAGCCATGCTTATAATAATTATTTTCGTATTTGCTAACTCTCATACTGTTAATAATACGAAACTCGCGTATTAAATCGTCCATATTATATTTTACGCCTCACAAATAAGATCGTTTCTAATCCAGACAATCTAGATTTATTTCTATTTAAACAATAAAATATTATATAAGATGGAGTTTGAGAGAACGTCAATAAGAAATGTTGGATTTGATCTAATAAACAGATTTTTTAAAAGATTTAATTCCATTAAATCAGCTTCGAGATATACTGGTATAAAACCTAATATAATAAGCGATTGTATTAAAAAAGTTGGTTATCGAGCAAGTATGGATCACTATGGTTGTTTGCTGACGAAGACGATGAGCGAATAGCGGGTTGGATAATTGATCCAATGTTATTCATCGACATGTCATTTAAATATAATGCAATTGAATCGCATCCTTCTTAAATGAATTTATTGCATTGTGGTAAATTTTTCATTTTTACATTGGGCACTTAATCCTTATCACATTTTTGCACAGCACACAATGTGTAAGCATTTATTTTAAAATTACATTGCTTTTTTTTTTAATTCTTAACACACAGTTCAACAGATATAGTTATGAGCATCTCTCGGAAATTTTTTAATGTGCAACCCAGAACTGGTCTCCTCCTGTCTGTCTCGCTCGCCATGTTTCTGTTTCTATTCGAGGACTGGCTAGTATTGCGTCACGGGACCACGTTAGCTGTCGTCTGATCAAAACTAGGAAAAACTCGGCAATTTACGGAATCGTGGTTTATCACATAGTCGGTACACTTCGCCTACAGTGTGTGCAGTTTCATATTTTTTATATTATACGTGTGAACATATCACTTTATGTGATTCTGATTGGTCCAAATAAGCCCATGAAATTATTGTGCACGATCCTCTTTACTGATTGGCTGGGATCGTGGGAAAACGTTTTTAATCCCGCCTTCTGGAATGTTTTGCTTTGAAGGAACATTTTTTGGCGGCCATGTTTTAACTCGACTCGCGAAAGGAAATTGAGGAAAAATTATCTCGGCTGTCTGAATATGGATATATTACCCACACAGGGGTTTGTTATGTCATGTTTAACAATATCATCATAAGAAAAATGGCGTAAAACTACAAGACAAGAACAACAATAAGAAGTAAAACTAAGGGATAGCGGGTGGCGGGGGGGGGGGGCGTATATCTGTAACTTAGATATAGAATCCACCGTATATACAAGCGTGGTTTAAATGTTAACTTAAAGAAGTAAATAAACTCACCTCTGTTCACAGAATAATCTGGACATGAATGGGTCTCCTAACTGACAGAACTTTATCCAACCACAGCATCTTTACGTAGCATATATGGGATGTAAATCCGACACGAAAAGAAATTTGTTGACGTCTTCTGTTCCAAATCAAACACTGCAAATATCCGGTCACAAATGCATTGCAGTAAATGTGGGAATTTTTGCATCCGGTAATCCTATTTCACATAAAAATCGCAACAATGTAACGTTTAGTTCGAAAGTGACATTTTAGGGTAAACGTGTACTCTACTGTCGGCCTACTGTACTGTGTACCGTATCAAACAATGTGGCAGCATCACATCGCATTGATCATTCTGTTTTGAAAAATGATTTTGTCGTTATAAAATGTTCTGTTTATTCGGATGGAAGCTTTTTCTTTGATTTATAGTTTGTAAAACAGTACAATCTACTTTTACCAGTTCAGCTTTGTTTGGGACTATATTTTATGCACAACAAATGAAAGGTGCACCGTATGTCAGAATGAGCGAAATTATTCGTTCTTCTTTCTATCTAAATTATTTCCACTGAAATAAAAACTATGTGATAAAAAGAATCTCAAATGGGTAACGATTTAATATTAAATTTATGAAACTCGTTGAATAATGTCCAGCTTTTGCTCGCCAAGGCTCGCAAAAGCTAGACATTATTCAACTTGTTTCATAAATTCAATATTAAATCATTACCCATTTGAGAGCCTCTATATCTTCCACGCAATATAATCACTACCCGCATACGATATGTAATTTATAAACATTACAGTCGAATTAAAATTTGTAGAGAATTACATACATGAAAGGAAAAATTTTATTTCTGGTCTCCTTTAAGGCCTGGATACGAGTACATTCATTTGTCATTGCTAGAATATTAGCATGCGCCAGATCACTTGTTAGAGCGCGGTACGCGTTAAATAAAAATGCCGTTTTGGATACCAACCAAGGCTAGCCAAACCAACCAAGGCTAGCCAAGCTGTGTCTTGGAAAACGTACTAAATCTAATATCTGATGCATCATATAGCTAAAAAAAAGTGTTAAAGTACCGTTGAAACTAGCTACAGAAAAACCAGATAAAGTATTCTAATATAATATAACATGCTTAATTTAATAAGAACGTTCGAAATTGAATATATCTGCTGATTTATGTAAAACATCTTTAAGATCGTTTTCATCTTGCTCCGTATTGTTAGATGTAGCTGTATAATTACCATGTTAATAATGCAACCTTAAAATTGCCTGGACATGCGCATTAACTAACAACTTCATGTACCACACTCAAGATCATTTACACAGTTCCTGATTGTGTGAAAATTTACATGCAGTAAACTAAACGTAGCCCTTTGCACAAATAGATGCCCCTGCCTTAGAAAATACAACTGTTTAATCAGCAAAGATTTCTATACATTCTTTTAATTTTAATCCATATAACGTTGTGGACTTTCAGAGATAAAACTATGGTGATAATTTTCTAATTCGTTTATTGGAGGAGGATGTACATATTTAGAAATAAAACAAGTACTTTGTTATTTATTCAAAATAATCCTAGTACCAAAATATTAATAAAATAGTTGGTAGATATACACACAGAAGATTGAAAACGTAAGTAGCTTTTGTGTATTCGGCATTCTCTGTTTCTCGCTCTCACTGTATCGGTCCTTCGCTCTACCTTCTGACTGATACATATTAAACAATAACTTACTTATATAGTATCCGTTACAAAATCTAATATCATTTACACAGTTACGGTAAAGAAATAACAGAGCACCTATGACAGAACAAAACAGAACATAATTTAACTTCATTGCAGAGTGCTCTGGTGGCCTAATGGTTAGAGCGTCCGCCTCGGATGCGGGAGGTCGCGGGTTTGAACCCGGGCTGAGTCGTACCAAAGACTTATCAAGATGGTACTAACAGATGCCTCGCTAGGCGCTCAGCATTAAGAGGGTGATGTTGGGACTGGTCGACCTGTGTCAGGATAATGTGACTGGGTGAGACATGATGTTACATGTCTGTGGTTTGATGCCCCAGTTCTAGACATTACTATAAACTGCCACACTGCAGAATAAGTAGCGATATGACTGAAAAATTGTTAAAGCTACGTTACAAATCCGGATCACATTGGCAACTTCATTGCAAGATTATGTCTAACACTATACATATTATATTAAGTAGGGATGTAACTTATCGGTTATGGTTACATCGCTGATGGAGATCTGACGGGTATAACAAGATATTTTTGATGAAAAGTTTGAACATACCTTGACAAAATGCGATGAAACGGCGATACACCCAACTGTTACATCGGAACAAAATAATTTAAATATCATTTATGTAAATTTAGTTGTTCTTATCTGCACGTTATGATTTTCATTATTTTGCCAGCCATTAAATTTGTATGTATTAACATTTCATTTGAGATACTTATAAGTTATATATTATATTCTTCTTTCAGCAACATATCAAAATACTGACTTTGGAAAGGATAAGGCAGTTCACGACGTGTATCTGCGATGCAGATAATTCACATTATTTTTATATATCTGGCTAAGTTTTCATACCTTTTTGCTTCATTAGTCAGCATCGGTTGTACGGAACGTTGTAAACATTATTCTCTTTTTATAAACATGTTAACAACCGTTCAAAATTAAAATATTTTAAAATATCCGAAAGCTCAACTTTCAGAGGAATCATAAACACCAAAATGCTAAGGCTGGGTATATGTACATGTCATTCTATCAACGGAGAGTAATGACTGAGATACCCTTTCTCAATAAAGGAAAGCAATTTGAAACCTATCAGCCAATAGGAATATAGTGCAATATAATTTAATGCACAATTTTTTAAACGGTCCTCTTTTTTCCAGCAATATACATACCCCATTACGGGCATTGCGTTGACGTGCTTTTAAACCCACTACAACTACTACATTACCAAAGATGAACGGCTAATGAATTCCAAATTGATTAAACTTATTTCCTACTCAGTAAAAGAGCAATGAACTGTTTTAGTAATCACATTTTAAAATGATAAGGCCTTTTGTGTGACTGATAATATTAAACAAACAACTAATAATAGAGATTGCGTATATGTTATTATACATTTTGCAGAAATTATACACGCTAGTGATTTCAGAAATAATAATAATAATAATAATAATAATAATAATAATAATAATAATCATAAATGTGCATGCACAAAGTGTTTATAAGAGTGTCTCGTCACAGTTGGAGCGCGGTTCGTTAACCTGAATCGTAGGTTTCATGTTGTTTTACCCTGTAATACTTCAATAACTGGACTGCAGTAATTGTAGACGTTCTAACAATACAACGAAAGGTCGCTCCCAGAAGCTGTAGCAATATAAGTGTGCAAGACCCCTCACTTTCAATAAAGGTCAAGGGTAATGTGTATGATAAAGTCAAGAGTAATGTGCACGATAAAGTCAAGGGTAATGTGTATGCCGAAGTCAAGGGCAGTGTGTACCATAAAGTCAAGGATAATGTATATGATAAAGTGAAGTGTAATGCATATGATAAAGTCAAGAGTAATGTGTATGATGAAGTCAAGGGTAATGTATATGATAAAGTGAAGTGTAATGTATATGATAAAGTCAAGAGTAATGTGTATGATGAAGTCAAGGGTAATGTATATGATAAAGTGAAGTGTAATGTATATGATAAAGTCAAGAGTAATGTGTATGATGAAGTCAAGGGTAATGTGTATGATGAAGTCAAGAGTAATGTGTATGATGAAGTCAAGAGTAATGTGTATGATAAAGTCAAGAGTAATGTGTATGATAAAGTCAAGAGTAATGTGTATGATAAAGTCAAGAGTAATGTGTATGATGAAGTCAAGGATAATATGTCCGATAAAGTCAAGGGTAATGTGTATGATAAAGTCAAGAGTAATGTGTATGATGAAGTCAAGGGTAAT
>JAECUM010011263.1:0-61663 GCA_016617855.1 Megalonaias nervosa | reverse complement strand
ATGGTATAACGGTACCAATTGTACAACCCCAGGTGGGTGGAGCTTAAGGTGTAGGGAACATTGCATTCAGAAATAAACCACACAACTAGCTGTGATTGGTGCATTATGTAAGAGTTGTACTTTCTGTTAGGTTTAATAAAAGTTGAGCCTCTTGGCAACATGTGAGATTATGTTAATTCATAACTATATCACATTTTGTATTTTTATGATTTTTTTAAAATGTGGTACACATGACTGAAAATGTGTCTGGTGTAACTAGATAACTCTTACCCCTGTCTAGTTCCAGCAGAGTTATCTTTCTTAAATGCAATGGAGTACCTGGTTCTGTCCTTGTCAAATTGACAATCTAACATTGTTCTCTGTGACAGTGGGTGACATGCATGCTGAGGTAGGATAGAAAGTATATTTATTTCACAAAACATTAGCATTGAGGTCTATGGAAAAAACAATTGGTACCGTGATACCTCATGCAACACTCTTTCTTCCGAGATGAGACCCCAAGCGTCGTCATACTCGTCAACGTTTTCTTCTTAGCTCATCATCAGACATTTATCGTGTTGAATTTGACTGGGATGATCGTTTTGACATCCATAGCAATCTTTCTTGGTCAGTTACGTAATTTAATTCGCCAGGTGTTTGGCAAAACAGGAGACTAGATGTTCCTTTTGTTTTGGCCATCTGTACATGACCATTATGTCCTCTTCGTCCTTGTCTTGGGGTTCTGCTTGCACGGTATCCTCCCATTCCATTTCCAAAGATACTCCACTGTTCAAAGAGTCTTATATGGTTTCTAATAGTCTAGAATGACTTCTCTCAAACTATTGATTTCGAGAAGACGGAGAAGAAATTAAAGTGTGGTTTACGCGCAAAGGCATCATCGTAATACTAGTGTCATTTACATCACCCAAAATTTGTTTCAACAAAGTAAAGCCCATCGCACCATCAGTCTTATTGCTCATTACGTGGTCTTGTTTAAAAGCCCTAGAGATTAATCGCTAGTGCAAGTCTTAGCCAAACAGTTAGGAACGCCTTGGCTGACTCATGCGTACGACGATGCCACTCAAACCCCACACGCCTATTTACTCGTGGATTCAAAACCCACCACCCCTGATTATTTGCGATTTCGTACCCATCTGTTTCACCACTGGTGCCAAGACGGAGGACCTGTCGTGTACACGTCCCCGTTGTTGTGGTATTTTCTTGGATTCTAATGCTTTACGTGTCCGACGAGCGATAGGTGTCGAGGAGGAAGATGTCTGAACAGGGGTAATCAGTTCTTGTTTCACTTCTGTCTTGGCTTTCTTTTTCTCTTCTGAGGAAGAAAGGGTAGTCATCATCTTTTTAATCCAACCAATTCTGGATAAAGGTGGTGTTGTTAACTTGCGTACTTTTTCTGGTGGAGTTTGAAACTCTTCTTCTTTTTCTGTCTTGATCAATGGGGTTAGTGGTGGTGGCGGTGATAGACTTTTCATCAAGGTCTTAAAATCTTTCAGAGTGGGTAGAGCTGTTTCGTCTAAAGCTTTCTGATGAAAGAGTTGCTGTCGTTGCAACAGTTGACCGTACCTTTGCGATTTTTCCGTTTCTGACAAATCGCTGACATCCATCAACGATTGCAATTCGTGTTGTAACAGGGACATCTCGGTCAAATGAGGATTGGGAGGTAAATGCGGGGTCCGTTGTTCTTGCCAACGATGGTATTGCATCTATCGTTTGTAAGGTGCTAAAGCTAGTTTTCGTCCGTCCATCGGATTTCAATGATCACGTTTGAGATCTTTTCATTCTTGACAATCCTTTTATCTTCTTGACCTTTTTATCTTCATCCCAGGATTCTTCCCATCGTTCCCAATACTCCTTTCAGCAAGGGTCCTCCTATTGTTCCCAGCAAGGGTCCTAACAGGGGTAAAATTCCTCCGCGTTGCACAAACATCTTTTTCTTTTGACGAATGTGAATTTCCTTTTGGACCATTTGGCGCAGAACGTGTCGATGTTTGGCCAAGCATTCTTTCTGGTGTTTAGACAAAGGGATCGTGCCTTTCAAGACAGTCATACAACATTCGCTCACCGTATCAATTACATATTTGGAGGCGGTTTGAATAAGTTGTTTTCGCATGGGTGGCGGAGCTTTGGACAGGACGGACAACATGTCCCAATGTTTGGCTAAACGAGGAGGCAGTCCTTTTCCATTTCCTTTTCCTTTTTGGACAGAAGAGCGACAATGATGACGGTCTTTGAGGGGACATCTTTGGGCGTTCAAGAGCACAAAAACACTGAACCTATCATTTACTTCCGGTCTTTTTTTTATACTGGAATGAGTCGCCACTGATTGTCGGCTGGTCGTATCATTTTCATGGCAGGCATCACTCGTCGTGGAGGGGTTCGCAACGGACTCAGTCGGGACAGTTCTTGCTTGGACGAATCCAGTAAACACTTTAAAACGTCCGATCTCTCTTGGACTTTGATTTTGGGGGCAGGTACTTTGTGAGCAGCGGCCACAGCCGCTAAAGAGGAAGAGGGTGTCACCACTGGAAAAGTCTTTGAAGGAGCGGGTTTCCAATTTTTCATCAAATTAGAAAAGACACGTGTCAAATCTGATTTGGTAGGAATCACCAGAAACGGTGATGTGGAAGATGCTGAGGCTACTGGAGACGCAGTCACCGTTGCGGCAGGTCGTGGTTTGCGAATGTAAGGTTGCATCATGGCGGTAGTACCTCTTTTGCGGGTAGAAGCTGTTTTCTGTGAACTTTTCTTTTTCTTCTTCTGAGGCTGTGACCTGGTCTTGACACCGTTGCTCTTTTCATTTTCTTCTGGGTACGTCGGGGAGTGGCATTTTTCTTGGGGAGGACTTTAGGAGCATTAGGATCCCATTTTAAGACGGAACAAATGATGACACCTCCTAGAGAACCGCTACCTCCAGGTTTCAAAATGATTTTCTTTTTGGTTTGAGTGTCAATGCGAGCATCGGCCAGTTGCGTCAACGCTACTTTGTTTCTGTCAAAAAAGCGTTTGGTTTGATGTGGAATGTGAATGATGTCTTGCAGTAATTGACGTGCTGTCACCGTAAGCCATGGTAAGACTTCTATCAAACTAGTTTCAAATCACGAGCACGTATTTGTGGATTTTTTTTTTCCGCGACTGATGCCGTACAAGGCACGAATCAATTTAACGGGAAGATGAAACTGAAGGGACGTCATGTTGACGATGTGTGAGACAGACCCCAAGTGACCGAGGTTTTTATAGACTTTTCTTGGTTGTTGTTGTTGTTAATTCGACTACGGAGACGTGTACACGACAGGCCCTCCGTCTTGGCACCAGTGGTGAAACAGATGGGTCCGAAATCGCAAATAAATCCACAAGAAAATAAGCTTGTGGGGTTTGAGTGGCATCGTCGTAAGCATGAGTCAGCCAAGGCGTTCCTAACTGTTTGGCTAAGACTTGCACTTGCGATTTATTTCTAGGGCTTTTAAAGAAGACCAAGAAATGAGCATTGAGACTGATGGTGCGATGGGCTTTACTTTGTTAAAACAAATTTTGAGTGATGTAAATGACACTGGCATTACGATAATGCCCTTTGCGCGTAAACCACAGTTTAATTTCTTCTTCGTCTTCTAATAACATGTCATCAAAGATGACCAGATGGGTTTGACTAGCGTCAGACACGATCCCGTCGTCTTTACCAGGAATACCTTCCACAAAGACTATGGCATTGCCGATTGCCACTCTTTGTAACACCACACGATTCGTTGAGGTGGATGATCGAGCAAATGATGTTTATGTTCGATCAAACGTTTGACAAATTCGGTTTTGCCTGAACCACTGGGTCCAGCAATGAGAATGTTAAAGGGATGCCGAAGATACAAGGCCTCCCAACTGGCACGATCTAAGTGTTCGTCGATGACTTTGAAAGTGGAGGAAGACGAGGGAGCAGAGACAGTAGAGGTAGTCATAGTAGTGTAAGGAATGTCACTTTTGACACGAAGACAGACAAGGTAAGAAATTTATACTTTTTACAGGACACGTTTGTTGCCGTCTATAAAAGTGAACAACACGAAAGACAAAAATACATAAAATCCAAATGGTTAAGTACATGAATAAAACACATGAAAACGATCATAGTGGAATATAAACAAGTCTTTGTACAACATGTTTGGCGATGAAGATGTGGTATCGTAGGGACAGTGTGCAACGTTCTTAGAGTCTCTACATTGGGCACAGTCACACAAGGGCCCTCCCGGAATGGTCTTTCGTGGATGTCAATGACGGTCATGTCCTGTTCTGACGGGAGGGGTTCGTCTTCTTCTGGCACTGTCACTAACACAGGTTTAAAAGTTACTTTTTCCTGAACATTTTAATTTTTTAGGATGACAAATCTTGGGCATAGTGTGACGCTTCTTTTGTCCAAGCCTCGAAACCCGAACTTTTCCAGTCACGTACATCTTTCCAGTGAGGGTGTAAGTCACAGGCTACACACATATCATCGTACCCATCTTCAGTGCCTAAAAGTTGACGAAACTTTTTTTTCCCGTAGAGGTCGAGAAGTATCAAGATGAAAGCTGAAAACTTTTAACAGAAAGAGTCTCTCGTGTACATTTAAAGGGACTACTTTCATGCTTTTTTGAGTGGTATGTACTGTTAGTAAAGAGTACACAAGGAATCGGCCAGTAAACGAAATACCAGAAAGCAAGTTACTACGACACACACCACACGTCGACCCCAATTCAATGGAGACAGTCTTCGTACAATGCGATGGTAATCCTCCACCGTTTGAATATTGTCATTGATTTCCTTCCACGGAATCTGTTATATCACGAATGATAAAGGTCGTGGCATGGTAGCCAGTTTTTTTTTGTCGGGGGTAATAAGTGTACTTTCTGCACAGAGATGATTGTACTCCAGTAGCGAATCCAAATTTTTTAGTCACTTGTTCACACACAGAATTGTCCTCTATAGTCAAAATTTGGTAACGTAAAAGATTTTGATAATCCTCTAACTCTTCCTCTGGAATTCGGTGTAGTATGGCTAGCCTGTAAGTAGAAGGATGAGTGGCAACCAAATTCTTCTGATCATCGTCCAGTTGAACAATGTCTGACTACTGGAACGCTCTCACATGAATCAATCCTCTTATCGCATTCAGGTACCAGTGGTTCAAACATCGGTGACGTAGCGGATGCAATTGTTCTTTGCGTTTCACTTGTATTGTGATCAACTCTCGGTAAATGCGTTCTCTCAACTCCACAGGCAAGCTTCGAATGTTCTCTTGTAAAGTATCCAGGACCATGTCAGTCAAACACGTCTCCTAGAGCGAATGCGACGGATGTAGTGAGTAATTTCTGACCACTGCCATTCCAGGAAACAGTCAAGAATGGTATTAAAATCTTCTAATGTAAATGATCTAAAGCGAAATATTCGGAAGAACGCACACTTGATCCAGTGAAATCTTGTGAATTTCTGGGCATTAAAGTTCCTCAGTCACCAATTGAGATTTTGCTCTGACAAGTTCCTGCCAAATTTCCTTGTATATCTTCTCTTGCAATTGGTTTGGTAATCTTTGAATATTATTTTCTAAATGGGATTTAAATACTTGTCTAGCTGTTATCCAACGTTTGACTCCTAGCCAAGCTGATTTCTTAAACGGTATGGTATGTCACTTCAATATCGAGGCCCCACTAAAGGTAGGTAGTTACAATCCGGAGACCATCGAGCATGTTCCAGGTAAGCGCAATCTTCCTTCTCCCACTCGTGAAGTGACACACCGCAACTGAAGCACTTGACTTTATACCCTCTGCCCAAGTAGATAAATCCGGCTCTAGCTAATTCTTTGGGGGTAGGTCTTCCCAGATATTTTGGCCATTTTCCTCAGAAAGTTTGGAATCGACTTTCAACGTAGCAGTTTTCAGGCAATCGCACAGGGAACGAATATTCGTCTTTCACAGGTTCATTTCGATGAGGGTACGGTGAAATCTGCAGGAGGTTGCTCAGTTTTGGAAGACATCCGTAGGGTGGTAGCAGCATGGTTTCATAATGATGACATGCACCATGAAAATCAGTAAAGTGAAAAAGTGTACGATGAGTAGTAGCATCGCTATCGCATCCGTCAGGTTTGACACGCACAGCATCACTTTCCGTGGTAGGTGTAGTGTATTCATAGCAAAGTTCCCATGATGTGATACTGAATCGCACGGTACAGCATTGCAATCCACTTGAAAACCACCGAACTTTAATTGTGCATGTCTGAACTTCATTTGTGCATCTCCGAAAGGATTCATCTTTCCCGCTTTTTTATTGGTAGTCACAATGAACTATCGGTCTTGGGCGTTGTCCCTTTTTATAATAGTCGTAATAAAGTCTCGAGCTTGTACATCGTTCCCTTTTTATGACTAGTCTGGAAGTCTTCCTTTTATTCTTCTTCGACAACGGTACTACCTCCTCTAAGGAACCGTCATACCTGAACCGCAGTGTAATGGGTGGAAAGGCCAGAGAAATATAAGGACAGTGTGAAGCCCATCGAGTATGTTCCAGAATAGCTGAATCTTTATAGATACATCGATCCATACAAAACTTCAGACCACAAAGGAAACACTGTACTTCTTATCCCAATCCATTCTCAGGTCCCAAGTAGACAAATCCTTGTTCTAACTAAAACATTCGAAGTAAGTAATCCTTCCCTATCTATATGCCATTTTTGAAACGTTTCCAATCGACTGGCACAACTACAACAGGAAAATGGTATGGTTTGAACTTGCAGTTCTCCGTGGGTCTCTCACTCGATTCTTGCTGTGTCGAAGTCATCCTTCTTGTTGGTGGTTATCGTCTTGGAACCATTTTTTTTATACCAGCATGTCCGTAAGGTAAAGTGAAGTAGTTGGAAAGCAGAACTCTCTTCTGGTACACGATTTGATAGACTTTTTCCAAAGGCCAACTGATAATTTGGTGTGTGGGTAAACGTATAAACTTGTCAGGTTTAGACTTCAAGGCTTCTTTCAACACGACAAAGTTCGTCATTCGACTGGTACGATAATTGAGAGTCAATCCTTTCACTTTACACTCCGTGTGCACTTCTCCTTGTGGGCCACGGTATTCGTAGCCGTAATTTTTGGGACCGCTACTTGCAAAACTTAGAATCTTGTTGTTGGGGTGCTCATCTGTCCATGCTCCTAAACGGTCTCCTTCGATGTCAGGTTACCGGTGACCATTGCGATCGATGTAGATGCAACTGTCCGTGTCAAATTACAGTACACGATCTCCTAATTGGTGTAAAGCTTCGTACAATTTTAAGCGAGCATGGGCTGTCACGTAGGCCGCAATGATGACATTTCCAAATTCGTCGGCCTCTACAAAGTCCAGTTCTTCTTCGTAATTGACTAAGATCAAGTCCTCACGAACGACGTCCACGTGTTTCATGTATTTGGTTTTGTCGTGAATCATCTGGAAGTAGCGGGAAGGTTCTGTCAAATACTCCGTCTTGGGTAAACACGGTCGTTGTGTCATTTTGCCCCACAAGCAAATTAACATCTCATTAGCAAAAGATTGCCTTCCTTCGTTTTTCCCCACGTGGTCTAAAGTGATGCCTTCCTGTACCAGTATTTCTCTTTGAATTTCTTTTGGTCTTCGGGAGTCTGGCACCAGGAAGGATAGATTCTGGCTTCTTGTTTCAGTTTTATAAAGGCATCCACGTAGTCTCCGAAAATGCCTTTCTGAGTCTCGTCGCCCTTGAGGTAATGTTCTGTTTTGGGAAAGTGGTAAATTTCGTACACTTCTAACAGTTGGTATCCCAGGACCAGAGCTTTGAACAATTCCACTCTAACCCATGTTCCCGTTAAGGCACGTTCTTCCTGAGTGTGCCGACAAGGTCGGTCTTGGTTACACGTTTCGGCACAATTACGATACAAGGGAAACATCAGTTTTCCTTGGTAATGATGAGGTAAAACGGGATGGTATAAGTTCGTGGGAGGCAAGACTTTGAACTTGTTGAATCCTTCGTATCGTCGAATGTTGTCCAGGTTGATGTATTCCGTCAGCAATTGCGGGTGCCCTGCGGAAAAGTGACACTGTTTCCACACGTAAGGATACAGCGAACACACGTCCAAATATGTGATTTCTTCTCCTTTCTCCTCGTTGGATTGGTACAGCAAACAGGTGGCATTCAACCATCATCCGCACAAGCTCTCTCGCGGGTTCAGTAAGTTCATCAGTTTGTAACTTTCCACGATGCGTTTAAAGTCGGGATCGGTTTTCAATCGGTAATCGTACTCGTGTTCCCACATTTCCACCACTTGGTATCCTTGCTGTTCTAACTTCAATCGCCGCTGATAAGTGGCCTGGTACAAATCTTCCATGGTCCGTTGTAAAAACTGATTTTTAGTGTCACGTTGAGGGCAACAGATGGGACATCCATGAAATAAGCACCCGGTAAACTCGTACACGATCTTAGGGTTGCTAAGTCCCAGCCATCAACTGAATACGTTCCGATGGTCTTTTCGCCTCCTCCGTTGCGAGCGTGTTGGATCCATTTGTCTTCCTTGTCGCACAAGTAATGTAGCCAGCGTAGGGCTTTGACGGAGTATTGACGTTTGACAAAGTTCGTGGTTTGAGCGCTTATGACAGCCAGGGTTTTTTCGGGCATGAATCGTTTTCGGTACACTAAGGATCACGCTTTGGCAATGGTGCAGGCTTCTTTCATAGGGTCGATCCCTCCGTGCTCTATGAATAATTCTCGAAATTTTCAACAGCAACACCGTAAAAGTCCACGTCGGAACAACAATACTTTAACATTTCTTCCTGAAAGTCAAAGGGGTCCGAGGCATGAGTCTGGTACCAAGCGTAGAAAGCTTCTCGTTGTTTGGTGCGCATTTTGTCGGCGTCGCTGTAGTGAGCTTCAGGCAAATGGGGCCGAACGGCGTGTTGATTGGCTTCGGTATTCAAAAGTGCGGAAAATAGCCTTTGACCATTTCTGTCATTCCAAACGTTTTAGGCATTCGACTCAAAGGCATGGCCAAGTAACTCATCGAATCTTTAAACTGCACTTGTCCCACTTGCATGGAAATGATTTTGGCTCAGTTCAAGTCACTTTAGGACGTTCGGTACTTTGTTCCGTATCTTATCTCAAAAGAAACTGTCCATCGTGTTCCGAGAAATTGTGAACCATCACCATAGCATAGCGATGACAATCTCCGTAACGTTCGATGTCTTCTTCGATACACGTCTCGTCGATAGGATCTAAGATCCATTTGGCGAAAGTGGCCAACGTGTTAGGTCCACGAAAGATTTTTTCACGTCCTCCAGGAATCTTGCTGCAGTGAGGGCAATGACTAAAGAATGGCTCTTGGACGCACTTCTCGCACGCTCGATGAGCCACGCAGAAATTAGGAATGTGAATACCAGCCCCTTGCATGCATTCGAAATCGAAAAGATGAAATTTCCTTTCTTCTTTTCATCCTCCTCGGCATGTTTGGAATCGTATTTGTGAATGTAGCATTGGTGTTCCAAGTCCACGATTTGGGGACAAATGTGACATCGCTTCTTTCCTGAACAGACGTGCGCCTTGGCATTATTGGTACATATCACTTGCCCACAATTTGGGCACAATCTCAGTAGCTGACAAGCACTTTTCTGCTGTGAACCTTGCGTTTTCAGATGTTGTTGGTAACAGGTCGGACTGACAAAAGTGCGCTGACAAGCTGGGCAATGCACTCGTTCTTGTCCTTCGTCCAGACAGTGTTTAGAGGCCAAACATCCCTCACATTTCGATCCACAATGCTTGTGTTGCTCTCGATTGTTATAGCTATGGTCACATTTCTCACAGTAATAACTCTATCCCAGGAATCCGGTGATATTGGTAATGGCATCGAAATGTTCATCGTGATGATAGACGTGAATGTAAATTTCTGTTTTTGAAATTGTTGCCTCGAAACAACAGAGGTCCACGCACTTCTTGAAGGTATACTTTCAAGGTGTAGCGTGGAGCCAAGACATCTTGCAATTTTTGCCTTTTCAGGAATGCCACAAGCGGTGTATTTGGATATCCCCGCTTGTTGTAGCAGGAGTTCTGCTTCTCTTCGTTGTTTGGCTCGGTCCGATTGTTGAATAGTTTTCCAGGCTCTTTTTCATTCTACCGTGTCGTTCTTGTCGGCATACGTTCGTCCTACGACGATGGCACGGGCTAAATACATCTTGTCTTGAGGGTTGTTAATTTGAACGAGGCTGCGCTTGACGCTGCGAAGGTCGTCTACCAATAATACCTTTTTGCGCTGTCCGGTCCCTTGGGGAAGAGACACGTGGGTCATCAACAGTGTCGCTTTTCCATCGGTGATGTGAAATTTGTCGTTGGATTGCTGTACGTGTTGAATCTTGTCGATGACTTTCGATGGTGTCATTTCTAATGGAATGCTAAACTCGATCCAAATGGGGGACTTCAGACTGTGGTGATGAATGGAAAGCCTCAAACGGTAGTCTTCTTTGGCTTGACATTGCTGTTTCAGTGTGGTTAACAAAGAATCCCACACATCGGTGATGAACCCTTTTGCTTTCTCCAACGGTACGTCGGACTTGAAATCTTTAAACTTGACCGTGTACGTGTAGGCCTTGGTTTTAAATTTTCTAGAGGAGCGTTTGTCCGTCTCTCGAATGTGGTAGTACTTTTCAGGGTTTACTGGTGGTGATGGCGGACTTTGGTTGGGTGTAGAATCTCTGGGTTTGGATTCTGGCTCACTCATGTCATCTTCAAAATCGCTGGCATGAATTTGAGCCAAGACTTCAGCTACTGTGAGAGGCGATAAGTCACGTTTCTGCTTCTTACTTTCTTCTCCTTTCTTTACGAAATGATGCGATCTATTCATCTTGACTGCAAAAAAGTCAAATGACTACATTTGAAATGCCATGGACACCTTTATATCCATGTCAGACCAGTGTATATATAATGGGGTAGTGCCTTCCCTCCCAGTATTCATTTCACTCTCAAATCGACCAGCACGATGGAAGAACCCATACACATCGAACATCTGGTCAGAGCTTTTCGAGGTGTCATACGAAAATTTTCTTCAGACAAGCCGACGGACTACTCCCCCTCCTTTCGAGATAAAGGTCAAGATACATGGTATATCTGTCAGAAGAAAGGGCATTGGGTTACAGAAGGTCCAGACCGTCAAAAAAGCAAGACCAGTGTCAAAAGAGACGTAAGTCAGGATATCTGTTATCGTTGTCAAGAGAAAGGACATTGGTCTTCCGACTGCCCTATGAAACAGCAGGAGCAGGAGGAAGAAGAAGAAGAGGTGCCGTCGGCAAAGGAAGAACCCCGACACGTTCAGAAAGAGAAGAAAAGAAGACGAAAAAAAATGAGGAAGAAGAGGAGGAAAAACCTGTGATAATGAAGAAATTCAAAAAACAGAGAGAGTGAACAAAAAAAATCACAGAAAATGTCTATGAAATTTTTTTAAATTGTTGTGTTGTGACATTAGATTGTAAAATTTGTACCAGAATAGACCTGAGAGAAAAAAACATAAGTGTCTCATGTTTTGATTTTTCAGAATATTGGCCTACTATCACGCACTCACACAAGTACCTCATAGGGTAAAAAAGGGATTTTGAGTTTTAATTGATTCAGGCAAACTGAATACAATCCCTTTTCGAAAGAAGTGAGTGGCCCTGAAAAGGACCGTTGGTTTTTTTTTTAATAAAAAAACAAACTCAGGAAAGAGGAGCAATCAGCTTTATCTGCCTTAAGCCTTTGCCACGGCCAAGACCATCTTCTGGACCTGCTCCCGTTGATGATTGGGTACTAACTGGGTTGGGTTGTTTGGCTCGGGAAGGTCTTTTTCTCTTGGGCCGTAATAAAGAAGTCTGATACATTTGTTTTAGACTCCTTAACCCTGCCAAAATGTCCAAGAGTACCGTTACCGTTTGAGTTTCACTGTTCTCCTTCTCTCCAAGACCTTGTTTCTTCTCTGTTTCTTCTTCTTCCTGTCGTTTCCTTCTTGCCTCTTCTTACTGTTGCTGTTGAAGGAGAAAAGCTTGTTCTGCTTTTTCTTGCTGTTGTAAAAATTTCTACAATTCTTCCTTCTGTCTCTGTTTAAAATCCTCGACGTGTGGTAAAGAAGGAGAAGGTGGCGAAGGTTCTGGTACCGGAACAAATTGTTGCGAAGAAGAGAGAAAATCCACTAAATCCCAATTAAAATCGACCTCTTCTGGACGTAGGTTAGTGTTGACTTTGGTAGCCGCTGCTATGCCATCGCTTCTCGTCTCCACGGCCGGTGGACCCCAGTTCATTGTCTTCTTAGTTTCTGTCCTGTTTGAAAAAAGAATGTCGCATCAATTCACTGCGCACAGACGCTAGCGCACCTATATAGGAAATGTGACGTCACAGGTAGCTCTCTTTGGATTGGAAGACAGACTCCGCGAAGTGACTGAATTTTGTAACGCGTGTTTCGATTGGTGAACAGTCTCAATTCACCTGTTCTCGTCAGAAGATGTGGACAAACGTTGAATCCTCTACTCTCCTATTGTCGATGCTGTTCCGTACAGACTTACCCATGTATGTTAAATCATCATGGACCATTATCCGGATCACCGAGACGAACGTTTGGAAAAGAAGGATCTATGTGGAGAGACAAGGCTGTCTGAAGCGAGTCCCCATCTACGATCCAGAGGTAAGACGAAGTTTAAGAAAGAGAATAAGATCCGTCAGATGCCCTCTATGTTAACGAAATGGTGTTAACATAAAAAACCAACGGCCCTTTTCAGAGTCACTCCTATATCTCCAAAAGTTTTACTCTTTCTTGCCTAAAACAGTTTTTAGTCTGTTGTATAATTTATGTGTAATGGGTCACTCAATTGCCTCGAAAAGGTTTACTCTTTCTTGCCAAAATGTTTTTAAACAGAGTGTATAATTTAGGTATGATAGATTGATGTTCATCAATCTATGGTTTTGTTGTATAGGTCTATGTCTATAACCATGTTTCTATGTCTTTGTCTCTATATTGTATTTGACCCTACCTAGGGTAGCCGCGCGTATTCAGGTCAGCCACTTGCAACATTGTTGCCACTACCATGACGTCACCCTACCTGTTCCATTCCTATTGTCCCTATATAAAACCCAACTTTCCCTTGACGCTATTGTGGCCCAGGGGGTCTTGTAATGCTCATTTCCCTTGACGCTATAAATTTTGACGCCATATCCCCCCCCCAGGGGGTGTCTGTAATGTATTTTCCCTTGACGCTATATATCGTCCCCTTCACTACTTGTGTGCAACAAAAAGCTTCAATTTCATCAATAGGAACCTTCGCCATGGACCTATTGGCTCCCAGAACTGATTATGAATGGTAATTGTTCAAGTGAAGTGTATCTATTAAGTTTCATGAAAACTGGGACAATTTCCTCGAAAACAAAGATGTAATTTCACATCAGCAATCATGACCTTTGACCTATAGATTGATGATTCAACAAACAGCTGACCTTTATCGAGTATATTGCAACTATAAAGTTAATAAAGTTTTGGTGCAGGAAATTAAAAGAATGTGGACATGGAATGTAGAACACAAAATGACAATACTAGCTGCAATGGTTGGCCTTTGATCTCCGTGTCCAATGATCAAGAGAGGTGTCTGCGCAAGCGTGGAGTTTCCATGCAGTTTGATAAAAACTGGATCATCAAAATTTTACTAATGGAGGGGAAATCCCCCAAATTACAACATCAACTCATGTAACCCTGACATTTAATTCCAGCCTCATAATCATCTGGTAGCTGTCCCTGCTCAAGTGTAGCAGACCTATTAACCTTTGTTATGTACATCTAATTCTGTGTGCTTAACTTTTGTCCATGAATGTAGATTGTAGTTAGGATAATGCTCATTTGTAAAAATGTTTACATAGGTAACTTTTGTCCATGATTGTATGATGTAAACAAAACGTTAATGTAACAATAGTACAAGGTCAGTCTTGTTTACAGTTAGACTAGGGTTTTATTTTCGTTGGAAAAGTTTCATTATCTTACCTTGTCAAATGAAAATCTGTACAAATATAGGGAATATGAAAAGAAGTGATTCATTCCGCTTTTGTATCAGTCTGAGGGAATCCGTGACCAGAATTTGCAGTTGTGTTTGGATATAATTCGAGAGGAATTATTTAAATTAATCATTAGAATTACGATGTGCTCATTGAGTTTGGATTAACACATTATTTTGGAATTATTAAGAACTCAGTCAATGGTGTCCTTGATTGCATCATTCTTGTACATCAGGGCATTCAAAACTATTGGAATTCATTTGGAGCATTCTATACTTTTGAGCTTGTGATAAGACATTTAGGATTATTTGGGATTCAATTCGCAATGCCGTGACTCTTAAATTTTCACTTTATAACTAAGAGAAATAAATTGGTGATAATACTAAACTAAATGGTTTCACTTCTTTTTATTACGTAGTTTAAGATCTAGAGTCGTATCTCTGATGACAATTAAGCCATCAAAGCTTATCACGGGAGGCGATATTTTCGCCTCTAGTGATCTTGACCTTTGCTCCAGCGGTCCACAAATCAACAGATTTCTGCGCGTAGCCATGGGTATAGCTTGCAGTGTTGCCTATAGGATTGTCATGGCAGGGAACGATGTGATCTCCACCTCCAAATCTGTGGGACCCACAACATATTAGAGAGACAATGGAAGATAGTTTTGCATAATGTAAAAACAGGGTGTAACAACCTTTATTGTAAGAGCAAATTTTGGACCCCATAAATTTAAATGATTCGGTTCAAACGTCATGTCATTTTAGCATGCACGTCTTTTCTATACGCAGCAAATATCTGCATTAATGACTTTAAAGAAAATAAAGAAAAGCATCGTGTTAAATTTTAAGCATATTGGTAATTCCATAGCTGTCATAACTTCAAGACTTCAATAAAATCCCAAATGCGGAAATATATTGGAGTTAACTTTCCAAGGTAAAATGATCAGGGGTGGGAAGTGGAGCAACAGGGAGGGCGAACAGACTACCTTTTAGAACAGTCCATTTGTGAAAATAAACCTCTTCCCATAATATACACAAAAGCGTCAATATCGCTAAATCAAGACCTCTAACCGGGTTGCACTAAACCGAGGGCTCTACAGGGTTAACGCATTTTTGTTATTTTTTTCTCTTGATGGTTGCTTGTAAAATTTCTTTGCGTCCTCGTTTACCGACCCGGGACATTCACTTTTGGTCGTCATCCCCTCTGATGCAGTAGCTGCGCTGTTAGGTGACAGGTCTCTCAAACCTTTTATCGAGACCTATGCGATATCGCGACCAAGGATCATGTAAATCAATCGTGATAAATCTTTGAGGAATCGCTTTCGCTTTTGAGAAGAAGTTTTTAAACTTAATCATATCCATGTCCCCTGAACACCAAGTCTGGTGGATGTTTCTTAATGTGTGGGTATCAACACCATTAAAGACAACCAGAAGATTACAGTTATCTCTGATCACTTTAGGTATTTGCGCATATCGCTGAGTAACATATACAATATCGGTGTTTTTGTACTTGCCTCGGGAAAATATCTGAGGTGGATTTGGTTGTTTGTCTAGGATCACATCATCGTATTCTATGAAATTGTTGATGCTCCCGTTGAGATCATCTACCAACGGCGCATCGTTGATGTCGGTGATAAAATCAATAATATCATTGCCGTCCTCGTCCAACAATTTTGCATTTCCATTAAAATCTTTAAGCACGTTGTAGCATCGCTGATCATCTACAGATGGTGCCACTAAATACAACTTATCCCACTTGAGCCATCTCATTATCAGATTAAGCAACAACAGCGTCTTACCAGATCCAGATGGACCTATGATAATTGCTCTGATAGAATTTGGTAGCGCTGGATGATGCTTGATTGGCTCTTGCATTCGTGTAGCTGAAAAATCAATGACGTTCATGTTGTAGAAATATATAATAATTATATGGATTTATATTGTGTTCGATTCAGGGCACCCACCCCCACCATCGGTGAGACCAGGGGATTAAAAGCAATAACGACGAGGAATAAACGAGTGCACTTATAGGCAAGTGTGTGAAATGTGGTACAAAAAATACAAATTTATCTCTCATGCAACAGACGGACATATCTCTGCTTCACTGGGAAAATTACCAGGGGTTCCATGGGCTAAGTATACTGGCGAGAAGCATCTTCCTGGATATAATTATTGTGGTCCTGGAATCCGACTTGATATCCGAATTGACAAGAAAGATCAACCAAAACCTGGAGAGTATCCAACAAATGTGATTGATCAAGCGTGCCACGTTCATGATGTCGCGTATAAAAAATCCAGATCTACAACAACGACATATTGCAGACGTGAAGTTGATTCACACTCTAAAGTCTGCAAAAAAAAAAAAAAATCTCGCAGAGAATCGCTTGCTAATTTTTTGATAAGATCTGCGATGAAAGGTAAATTATTGCTAGGGGCCGGTAATTAATCACATATAACTATTATATGGACTCAGTTTAGTATAGCCCAAGAGGATATTGAATGGGTAGAGCAGCGATTAGTAAACTTGCTGATGCAGCAGTTGTCGAACGTTCTGTTGCCGCAGATTGGTTATCACGACATGCAATATGGCAAATTCATTTATCACCACCTAAAAGAATTCAGCACGCACATTTGATGTCAGCACTCCCAATGAAGTTCATCAGGCAGATATTTTGTTTTTACCTCATGATACTATTAAAACTGGTTGACGTCAATTGCGCACATACAAATACGCGTTGATTGTCGTTGAAGTTGCAAGTAGATATAAAGAGGCAGAACCACTATCAATAAAGACGGCAACTGAAGTTGCATCTGCATTTGAACGAATTTATCAACGTGGCGGCCTTTGATGATTACAGTTGCTACAGGTTGATCCTGGCAAAGAATTTCTTGGTGGAATAACATCGCTGATACAAGAACATAACATCAAAATGAGACGAAGGCACACCGCAACATAACGTCAAAATCAGATGAGGGCACACCGCAATTCAACGCAATCAGGCAATTGTTGAGCGATTTAATCGAACACTTGCTGAGCGATTGTTTGGATATCAGTATGCATAGGAAATATCCCTGAACAAAGTTCAGACAGACAAGAGATCTCGCGAATGGGTTGCAAGACTACTAAGTGTGATAGCTGCGTTAAATAATGAAATTACTCGTGGAATTTCTATGACCCGCATCAATGCAGTCTCGAAGAAACACATACAATTTAAGCGACGTGACTCTATCTCAAAACAACCAGTACTAGGTAATGTTAGTGTCAGATATTTGTATGAGCAGGGGGTGCTTAAGGGAGGAGTAAAAAAGAGCGAGTGACCCAGTCTGGAGTGTAACCACACATAAAATATCCAACGTAGTAAGATCCACGGGTAGACCTGAAATCTACAAACAAGATTCAACTGCTCCTCAACGTGGATTTGTACGTGAACAATTATAAGTAATTACTGAAGATATGCAATTAATACCACCTTCACTTTTGTGAAGGGTGATTCGTTAGCAATAAGGCACCTAGACGTCTATTACACTCAAGACATGTCAGCATCACATTTTCACGTGTGTGGCCTAGATTATTATTAATTCCATCCACTGTAAACTGTCTTGAATTATTATTTGAATACTGCCACAACATTACTGTATTGCAGCAAACACGCTTGCTGATATTTCTAATAAAATCGAACATATCACCGTCACAAAAGTTAACAGTTCGACTTCGTAGAAATAATGTTGCGTCTGGCGTCCACGCGTGTGCAGTATGATCAACGATCTCTATTGAAGCTCCATTTGATTTATATTTTGTGTCTTCACCCTTATTGGAAATTTTGATTTCTTTTCCAACTCAGCAACTTCTCTGATCGTAGCTCCATTTTCTTTAACGCGCTCGACCCATTTCTTTATTGTTTTGCGTCTCATATCCGTTAAACCATTTCCAACGTATTGCGTTTGTGAAATGTTCTATAACTCTTTCAGCAACACAATTCAGACGATCGTTAGCGATCAAAACTCTCATCGGTTGAAGATCATTAACGCTAGGCTTTTCATTCGGCGGATATATCGCATAAACAACTGCCATCACACTGTATGCTCGCTCATAATATGTTTTGTCGATACCAGTCAGTATTCCTGGTTTGGAATTTTTGTTTAAAGTGACAACATCCCCAGTGTGGTATGATTTTCGAACAGGGTCACGTTTGTCACGGATAATCTAGGTTACGTCGGCGGCGTCTGTAGGGGTTGAGCAACGATAAATTTTATTCTATAAAGATATCTTTGTTCCTTTAGATAATTAATGATTGTCCTTGTTCGCTGGTCATTCATTATAGGATTAAATGATTATGGTTGTATATTTATCGATGTGTCCGAAGGACTTTATGTTAACTTTGTGAGTGATTAGGTACAATTTACACATCAATAAATACCCAACTATGATCATTTAATCCTTATGATTCCAATCTACATCCTTTCTAACATCAGATCAACAGACTTAATCAACAAAACATTGACTTTTATGTACATCAAAGTTTTCTTTCATTAGCCTCTTAACTGCGATAGAATACATAGCCCGATCTTCGCTAGCCAATATTCGTCGATCCTTTATAGAGTGATACGGAGTAGAATGTCATAACGGGTCATTCTAGTGATATGTTGTTATGATCATTATTTTAATATATAAAATTGGTTGTTGCGGTTAACGAGGAATATTCTTTTTTTTAAAAAAAATTACTCTTGTGTATGACACGTGTTGTTATAGCAACATTGTTGTTTCTACACATTTCGATCTTTCAAAAGCAAAATCGTGTCCATTTTTAGTGAGATCCCTTCGTGGACATATGACCCTGACCTTTAATAACAGCTGGTGTAACATGTTGTCGAATTGAAATTCAATAAGTTCCGAAGACTGGCGTGTAAAGCCAGCACATGCCTTCTTCGGCAAAAGGGGTGAGTGGTGGAGTGCAGGAAGGTCTGTGCAATTACATTGTTTTAACTTATAATGGTACATTTTAATATGTGCTATGTAATTATTGATTGGAAATCACAGGAGTGGGTGGGTGGTTTTTGTTGTTGTTATTACGGTATAAGGCGTTGATATAGATAAAACTTCACATCAAATGACATGGGAACAGGGAACCAAAAGAAGTCCGCACAATTTATCGATGTGTAAAAAATTCTAGATCAGCATCACGCGACCATTTACATCCAATCAAATTGCAGAAAACGCGTTCAATTCATACAAATTGGAATTATTGTAGCATCAATCTGGGGTTAAACGTCTTGCCTAATTCTGAATATTCACCACACACCATCATTACGAAACTCTCTCTTGGCTTCACGCATACGATTGATTAAAGTCTTGTTCGTTAAATCAACATCAACTAGAGCTCGCCTCGGCAAGTCAAGGGTTATTCTGTCAAGGTCGAATCCAGCTTGAGAGGGCTTGATCGCAGATAATCATGTAAATTCCTCCATCATATAATTAAGGCAAATATATATTTAAATTAAACTTCAGTTTATAATATACAATGATTCAAAGCAAAGAATAGTTGCAAGTGGTTGATAATTGGAACTATAACTCCTTGTAATAAGTCTTGTGTAACGGATTTCTGTGCATACCACCTGCAGGGTGTGCGACGAGGGTGTCTAGGACCAAAGCCATGTTTGAAGTGTAACAAGGGAGTCAGGGGGAAAACGCAGTTGTGTGTAACGTGTGGAGGTAAAATACAGAGCTTTGAAACGGTATTATGATAAAGTATATGATGGCGTTGAATCTCGTATAAAAGATGCTGCAGATAATCTCGCTAGATTTTCGGGCTATCAGCATCCCACATATTTTTCTAGTAATAAAATAATAATTTAGACAAGCGATATATACTATATAAATGGAGCAAGGAAATAACGCCGATGAACTTGTAACATCAAGAATCATGAGGCGTCGAGTGCTGGTATATTATCAGAACTGTCGACTAAAAAGACCGGTCGGTTTTGTTACTAATACCGGTTATCTCATGTTCGGTGTTGAGAAATTATCTCTGTCACAGATTTGTGCATGAGTGTTAGAATGGCCTGATCGGGGATGGTTTTGCGATTGATCATATTAAAGGCCTAAAACTTGATAATTCTTCAAATAATCTTCAGGCTTTTACACAGTAAAAATTCTGCACGGGGAAATACTGGAAAATAGTAAAATACATCCAAGACCAGTTAGATCTGTAAATCAGGAGACAGGCGAAGAAATAACATTTCCATCGATGAATAAGGCTGGAAACTATTTTGATATTTGCTGGCGTTCGGTTTGCAGTGTCGCAGATAATATAACCAAATCAGCATTTTCAAAGAAATACAAAAATTAATATTCCAGTATATCACTACAGGTGAAGGGATATAACTCCGGGCAGATCTTCCTAAAGATTAAACAGTACCAATCCAGTAGTATCGCTTGTCCCTGACGTGCTATTTTTGGATTTCCAGGTATTGTTAACTTCATAACTTCATAATAATTTTTGAAACATATAATAATAAGAAGGCTCAGTGGCCGAGCGGTTAGCGTTGCCGATTTTCACTCTCAGCGTGTGGAAACTGGCTTTCCAATCTCGTGACTGACAAATTTGTCGACGGTTGCAATAAATTGCATTTAATAAAGGTAGGCTCCATCCCAACTGATAAGTACACCTCCCCAGCATGTTAAACAACGTGGTAGGAGATGATTTTGCACTCCCCGTGGTTTGATTTTGGAGGGGAGGTGTAAAATTGTCAGTATGAATCTGTTGAAACCACGAGGTGGAAAAATAGGAGCCCTATCCTCATGGTAAAAATAGACAGTAAGAGTGATGAGCCCCTCCACAAGTGGAGACAGCCAAAAAGAATAAGCCTAGTTGAAGGGTACCCCATAAAAGGACAGTCAGAAAGAATAAGCCTCATTGAAGGGTACCCCATTAAAGGAACCCATGGAACGGCAAATAAACTGGCAAAATGAGAAGGGACCCCATGGACAGCAAAATAAAATTGGCCGAAAGAATAAGCCTCATTGAATGGTACCCCATGAAGGGACCCCGTGGAACGGCAAATTGCTCAGCTCTTACTGTCTATTTTTGCTACTTAAAACAACATGTAATTAAAGTAATATTTTTGTTATATAATGAATCACGAAAATATTAATGCGTTTATTTCTGCGATTAAAGAATTACATGACCCAACCTCCGCCCTTGGCATTGCCAAGGGTAAGGGTATACCAATGAATTATTTGGATGCAACCCACCGAATGACTTTGCTCTAATATTTGGCGAGCTGTAATATACTCGCAATTGTGCTAGTGCTAGTTCCTTTGCTGGAATTGCCGTTGGAAAGCTAACGTTAAACTCAGGCTTGGTTGACGTTGATGATATAATCGTGGTTGTTGGTTGTGTTGCATTAGAGACGATTTGTTCCAGCAATCGCAGTAATTGATCTTGCAACATTATTATTTAAATCAGGGATCTAAATACCTGTCTTTGTCGGAGACGTCGGCGTCTGCCGCTGAGATTCTAATCCTTGACAGTGTCCTTGTCTTTAGACATGGGGGGTTGGTTTCCAGTTGCTTCATAGTAAACCTTAATCATTACTACGAATTCCTGATCTGATATTATTCCATCACTGAGACCTGATGATATCAGCAATGATAATTGGGCATGTGCTTCTGTTGCCGCTGATAGCAACGTTGTATATTCGTGTAATTTATCAGCCGCACCTGTGGATATCTTTTTTTGCGATCATATTAAGAATACAAGCAACACCGGTTATAACTGCAACACCAATTCCTATTACTGGTGCTATTATGTACATGGCTGATAATGCTCCGATTATAGTTACTGTTTCAGCGACTTCGGCGGATGCAGAGTATACACTTATGTCAGTAACAACAAAACGTCTGAGGTGGTTTTTTTTTTTTGTTGACTGTATGCGCATCAATTATATTTTTCAGTTGGGTCTGCCACAAACACGCATGCTCGTATCTGAAATGTTGAACGTCAGTTGGGGTTACCGGTAATTGGTTCATTATATAGATTGCTAACATATTAAGTAGGTGGTAGTTTGGCGACGAATTCAATACACCAATAGTACAACACGCTGAGGCCTTTTTCTGCGGGTTCCACCACAAACATTTCATCGTCTTTTTGCTCTAATATCACAAACATAGATCCAGAGGATCCGTTAACTGGATAACGCCGTGATATTGTGGTAGATATTGTAAATGTTGTAACGCCGAGTACTGAGAGCCTGTACACACCGGTAACCTCAGCAGTATCTTTGATGGATTTATTGAGGTGTTCATAATGCTGATCCAGACGCTACTGTATATACTACACCATCGGTAATCTTTTTGATGTCAGAGACCTTAATGTTGATGACTGCTGGACTCCAAGAAAATTCATTAATGGTTCCATTTGTGTTTCTACGAAAATTTGTATACAGGGTAACATGATTAGCATATTCAGACCTAAAAGTGGTCATTCCATCATTGATTGTCATTAACGAGGTCATCATCGGGATGTTGCTATTATCGACGTATTTCTTCGTTGTTAGAATTCATTCCTCCGAGATTTTAATTTTACCGTTTTTAGGAAACACCACTAAGTTATCTTCGGTTGCACCTGGAACCCGCAGAATAATATCTGTCAACGGGATATTGCTAGTCTTTAATCGTCGTTGCTGATCCTGAAAAACAACAACTTCAATTTGGTCCACATCTACGAGACGCAAAAGATCATCAAGCCCATCCTTGACCTCGTCAAGGGTTGCATATTTGGATAAGTCACCTTGGGGTTTGCCTTTAGCAGATCTTCCGTAAATATCTACCATTATATATTACACTAAGACCTGTTTAAAACGTTGGGCTACGATGTTGTCTAGTGATATAATTGTGAACGACTATATGAGGCGGTGCCCCTGACGATGTCGACACAGCTTAGAGCACAGCGTTTGCTCGTGTACCTTGATAGCGATCTTCGATTCTTTTCCTGTTATTGATTTGATTCTGCGCTTAAGTTCATCGTTGATTTGTTCGATTTGATATGATCCTGTTGGGATGGTAACGACCTCCCAGATTGGGACTGGCTCGGCAGTTCCTTCGGTGGTGGTTCTATGTGAAAATATCAGCGAATTATTAGCGTCTAATCAACCAAATGATATTTCTCTGATGTTTGACCAACTATAATAAAATCATAATTGTGCCAGTGCTATCTCAAGTGTCCGACCATTGAGATCTTATCGAAGTTGGAAAACCAATATCGAATTCTGGATATGTTGAAGTTGATGATATCATTGTGGTCGTCGGCGGTGTTGTGCTAGATCTTTTCTAGTCTTGTGGTTATTTCTGCGGTCATTATTACCCATACGGCGGATTCTAAGAGTGGCGCTGGCAACGTTGGCAACATTGTTGCCCGCAAAGGTGTGTTGGCGTTCTTGTGATACCGATAATAAATATCCTGATCTCAGCAAATTCATTGTCTGATATTGTACCATCGTTTAACCCTGCGACAGTATCGATTATATATTTATACACGCATATGTCGCAGGTAAATTATTTCCGTCTGCTTGTGAAATTTGTTACTGGTTCATGTAGATATTGTTTTCGCGACAATATTGAGGATACCAGCAACACCGACAAGAACAGCGACACCGATTCCAACTACAGGCGGTATCATGTGTGTCGCCGATAATGTGCCGATTAACGTCGTTGTTGCAGTGACCAGCGAGGATACCGCGAATACAATATTGTCGATGACGATAATTCGTCTGCGATATTTTGTTTTGTTTTAAAAGTGCTTGTTGATGATTACTTCCAGTGACGCCTTTCACGCACATTCTTGATTATACCGAAAGGATTGTGTAGGATTCATTATGTGTTATACTAAGTTACCAACTGAGGTGTTTTCGCGACGAATTCCAGATACCACCCATATGTCGTTGCGATTAAGACTTTATCTGCTGATTCTAGTATGAATGTTTCCTCGGTATTTTGATTTAACACGACCGACACGGTTATGGGAAATCTATCGATTGAAGAACGCCATGGAAATGTGGTGAATATCCTAAATTTCGCAACACTAATCACGGAGAGCCTGTACACCCCGGTAACCTCAGCGGTATGTTTGATGGAGTTGTTTTGTTGTGACCATGTTGTCGATCCAGACGATACTGTGTATACGAGTTGATGAGCGGAGTTGTATGAAAAACACCATCTTGAATCGCTTTGATTTTTCCAGCAATTCATCGAGTCGTGTGCGAACTTCAGTGAGACTAATATCGACGAAATTTGGAACCCAAAAGAATCCATTGAAGATTCTATTTATGGGTCATCGAAAATTTGTAAACACGGTTATATGATTACTATATTCAGATCTGAACGTGGTCAGTCCATCATTGATTGTCATTAACAAGGTCATCATCGGGATGTTGTTGTTGTCCATGTATTTCTTCGTTGTAGCGTCATCGTTTGATTCTGGTTGTCTCAAATTAGCAATATTTCCGCTCATGTTGAGATCGCCAGTCACTGTATCACCGGCTTCAGCAACGCATTTACTGATCTCAGTTCTGATCGTGGTGTTTTTGTTGTCCAAGTATTATTTTGTTGCCACGTTATCGTCTCGTTTTGGTTCTCTTGCACTGACAATTGAATTTCTGCTCATGTTGAAATCGCCATACATTATGTCTCCAATTCTTCTAATACGTCCAGCGATCTCCCCCACGATTGTTAGAAGTGATTCCTTCGATTCTTTAATTTTGCCTGTTTTAGTAAACACCACTAAGTTATCTTCGGTCGCTCCTGGAACTCTCAGAATAATATCTGTCAACGGGATATTGCTCGTCTTCGACAGTCCTTGCTGATCCTGAAAAACAACAACCTCATTTGTGGCATCATCGGCGAGACGCAAAAGATCAGCGAGTTCATCTCGTGTTGCATATTTTAATAAATCAATGTCACCCTGGGGCTTGCCGCTAGCAGATCTTCCGTAAGTATCCACCATTATAAACCATTAACCTGTTTAAAACGACGTGCGGTATACTCATGCACAACTTTATGAGGCGGCGCTGATGTCCTTGACACAGCATTTAATATCACAAGCACTTCTTGACCGCATATTGGTAGATCCGTTACTGTCTGTGTCGGTAATGTTGAATACCAGATTGATATGTCACCGACTAAGCCACTATATCGTAAAACTACTTTCGGTGGTGCCAATCCATACGAATCAAAATAAACAACTCCACGTGGATCAACCGCGTATACAATCCAGAGCACAAATGCGAGAACTTCCATCGAGATAATGATACCGGTTTCAACACGATTTGGTTTTACTGGTAACTGATCTCGCATGAAAACACCTCTGAAGTTTTTGATGTCTAATCGCCATCATCATCAAGTAAATCAAAATTGGACATGGGGAGTTTTAGCGAAACGTTCCCGGTAGTCCAGACCTTGACCATACCGAGTTCCTGGTAATCTTAGACAGCGTCCCTTTTTTGGAGGTGTTTATGCCGTGTCCTGTTGCTTTTTTTCAGTGCCATACCGTCATCTGTTCCAACGGCACTAAGTACAGCTGCTTTTGCAACAGCTGGAGCAGCTACTGAAATTAAAGCTGGTAACAACGCTAGAAACGGAAATATTACGCCGGTTTGTTGCTGTATCACTGACCGCATTCGCAGAAAGATCAAGTCTCACACCAGTTTTTGATTTCTTGGCGTCATTGTAGTGTTTGACTTGACGTTCAGTCAACGATAATTTATTTAGACCCTGCAACGCCGCTGATTTTTTTTTTAGTTATTTTTGCCCCAAAATTCTTCTTCGGTGCGGATTAAAGTTTTTAAACTAACCAGGTGTCAGAGTAACATTGACGTCATGATATGACATTATAACATCATGAATGATCTAATTACATGTTCGGAAAACATTTACATGTTTGGAAATCATTTACATGTTTTCTACGGGCGCATCAACAACTCTCATTCGTCCATCAACACCTTCAAACAACATTGTTTTATCTAACAATATAATATAACAGCGATTGCTCTGTAACCACCAGGACCAGCAGGTACATCATTAACAGTTGCTCGCGCGTAAATATCAACGACAGATTGTCTGAAAAAATGCAGATCTTCCAGTAAAAATAATAGATTGGATACAGCGTTGAGAAATCACGCTGAGATAATTGCAAACCAGAATGAACATTCTGATCACTCCCCATAAATCTCATGAAACTATGATGCGCCCGTAAAACGTTGTTTTGCTCGAAATTCAGTATTATGTCTTCGGATGGTTCCTGATGTCCATTTATCCTCAGTGAAATCGTAGATACAGCTAATCTATCAAACACCATCGGATTTCTAGATATTCTAATCTTGTGTTACCCTGAAACGCAACGAATATTATGTCGTGCTGCTGAAATTCCCCGTTGAGACTCAATCTGCCATGCAAATGAATTTGCTGTGCTTGTAACTGAGTCTGTGGTCATTGTTAGCCACGATAACGCTGACTTGCCGACATTATCAATGAACGATAACAACCGAGCTTCTTCTGTGAGTGATGAAGTCATTGCTGACATCCACAACACAAGTTTTAATAGTACTTCTTTACCTGCAGCTGCAATATTATCTCGCCAAATTGCATCGTTGTCAGTGGACTTTCGTACTAACTCAACTGTATGTTTGGCTCCGAAGATAACTTTTCTAACATGTCTGCAGAATCCAATATATACGACAATAATATCACACAGCTGAATCTACCATGATCATCAATTTTTAGATCGTCGTGCCGTAAATCCCAGGTTAAATTCTGGATTAGCGCTATGGACTACCGGGTTTACATCGGCGTCAGCGGCGCCGGAAAAGTTTCTTGGTCGTCTTATGTCATACTGTGTATGGTTAGGATGGTCAGTAATATCCTTTAAGGACATCATTGGTGGACCAGCAGACCTTGAATAATTATCGGAATATCTTGCAAGACGGAGTATCATCGTGGCATACTACGATTTGTCTACTATCAGTTATATACACAGCACTTTTAAATAACGCCATAACACCATTATTAACAAATCCACATTGGTCATTTGCAGCGTATGGATTGTTGTTATCTCGAAAAAATCTACCCCAAACTTACAATAAATGCCCCGGCAGGCAGGAAATACCTGGATGTATCTTGGACTTGAAGTTCATTTCGCCCACGTTGGTTTGGTTCTCGTGCTTCATAAGAATAATACTGATAATCACGCACAGACTCATCCTTGAGTACTGTTGCGTCCATGTCAAATACTGGATCAGATACACCTTTGAACATTTTTATTATATTCGCTGCTGTCTAAAACGATGTTCTAACACCGATCAATAAGTGGTTGATCAGCGATCACGACGGGCCAGACCACTACCCGCTTATAGGTTTGTGGTTATGTTTTTTTCTATCTTGGCGAAGGCTTGTTTTGTCAGTGACGGCACTCCAACTAATTCTTTCAACCGGTCATTTGCAGCTTGATTTATTATTTTACTGACATTTAGTGGCATCACTTTGGTGCTGGCAGTTTTACTGGTTGTGGTTTTCATTGTACTAATCGTGAGAGTCTGTCTTTGACTGCAGAAAATGCTTTACCAGCAAGACTATCAACAGTGACAATAGCCTCATCACGAACAACTTCGATGGCTTTCATACCTAATTGTTTTACAATCGGAATAGCTTTTGGGGCCATCCTTCTAAAAAATCCTTGAACAACATCGCCGAGTCCATCTCCGCAGATCATTTTATAAAACGGTAATCGTGAATTTATCATCCTGACACTTTCATGTCCACGTTGGGCATTGTGTATAATCATGTTGTTTTGTTATCGCCGATCTAACTGAACACTCACTGCAGTACTCGTCGGTAATACCATCGATCAGCGCCCGATAGACGCCACTGTCCATGACTCCACCGGTAAATAAACGCTGACAAATAGCAGCTGCCTCATAGAAAATTTCGTGGGACAATAGATTTACGAATCTAAAATTCAACTTGGACAGCCCTCTGAATCTCTAAAATTTCGTTTCGCATTTAGCGATTCATGGGGGGGGGGGTTCACGCACAATGGAAAATGAAAAATGGAAAAAGAAAAATACATTGAAATAATCCAACAGTTGCAATGGAAAAAAAATATAATAATTACCCAATATTTAAGGGATATCAAACGTCAATCATCCTGGTTGCGGACACTTCCTTTTGCAATTTTTTTAGGCCAGAATTACAGTATTGGTGCTTTGTGAGTCTCGTATAAATTTAGGTCATTCGCGAGAATAGTGTTTTGTCTCTTGTTCGTAAAAGCATCTGATTCCACAATGGAGGGTTTATTGATGGGTAACAAAAATTTGTCGGCCGCCATTTTCTTTTTGGGCCGGTCCACCCCGTCCTGCTGCTTCTGTACTAAGTGTAACGAGCCCTGTTAACTTTGAAATGACCTCTATTCTGCAACATGTTGTTCATCAACTTTCTGTACTACACATAATGGCCCGTGTTAACTTTGAAATGACCTCTTCTGCAACGTGTTCTTCAACTTTCTGTAGTACACATTATTTTTTCAAGCGTATAATGAATAGAAATGGCGATATTGTGAGCAATGTTTAACTATTTCGAATTCTGACATTATAATTAGCTTGTGAGTCGAAACTTTAAAATCATGCAATTTAGCTGGTTTGGAGTTGTTTACTTGTAAACTATTTATTGCAGTGTTGCATAGTCTACATTTCGACTTATTTCTTTTACAAAATTATGCCAAACTTGCGGGTAAGCAAACGAATATTTGGATATTCAGATATTCGCAAGAAAAAAATTCTAATTAAAATGTCTAGATCTTAGTTTCAGCTCTAATAATTTCCATGCTCATTTTACATCCCAGAGACAAACACTATAATGCGACGAATTCATTTATGAAAATATTTGACAATAACGTCATGAATGTCAGCCTGGCTAAAATTACATTCTGAAAATCGTGATGCTGTCTCCTAAAGTTGGAGTCATGTAGGTTATGAAGGTGTATTGTTACGACTATACTTATGACAGATACCTTTAAATGGCAAATAATGAGTTTATATCGCTTGCATGACGATCGATGTTCCTCTCTGACAAAATCGGCGTTTAATTACACGGATATTTTAGGTCAACCATGAGGTGTGATCCAATATTACCCAGCTGAATGTCGTGCCAAAATGTCATAAGGGAAGCGCTGGGTATTGGAAAAGATCTGCAATGATTAGACGTCTCTTATCTTGATCCAATTTAGTAACCTGACGCGACTGCGAATGTCCATAGAGATTGATAATTTTCGTCTGCAAGTTTTATGATGACAACTGAAGTGCACATTACTCGACATTGAACAGACTATGGTAAAACTACTTTAGCATTAAGCTTTCAAATAATAACTATTATTTTATTTAGGACAATAAAGGCATGTACATAATGACCACGCTGACCTAGACTTTAACTGAAACTTTCACTTTCCACGGGTGATAAAGTTAGGAAGCCAACTGCATTCTACTGTCCTTGAACACCTTTGTCGCAGCAAGCTAGATCAAGCGACATATAAAAAGTTAAATATAAATAAATATTGCAGCTTATTACGCTGGTTAATAGTTGTGTAATGATGGTTTAAATATACAAGTTTGTTTAAACACCCCAACACATGAGCATATCTAATAGAAACACCTATTATATAGATGGCCAGTGCCACTAAAATTGGACCATTTCTAATCGAGACAACTAGTATACTCAAGGCCAGTACCACTCAACAAGAACCATTCTTAATAGAGACGACTAGTATAGTCAAGGCCACTATCACTCACAAAGGATCATTTTTAATTGAGACAACTAATATACACAAGGACAGTACCACTCAAAAAGGACCATTTCTAAAAGAGACAAGTATTATTGTTACGTATATGTAATCTAATTACTTGTGTCTTAGTTTTAAATTCTTTTTTATTTTATTTTTATGATAACTTTATTCACTGGAGTTGATATTTGTTTCAGAAAATTCAGTTCAGTTCTTTTTAGCCTGATTAAATAAGAGTAGTGTTGCTACATTGTATTTTTAGCTGACCTAGTTCCTGACCTTGATTCAGAATTTGTAAACACAGAGTGAAAATCATTGGTCGTAATCAAGGTCATACTTGGCTTGCGTCAGCTCTGTTGTAAACAACCTTTTTTTCATTAATTTTGTTATTGAATCTTATAGTAAGATTCGTTCAGTACAATCGAACCTGTAAATAACCTACGTCTTAATTGACATATCATTTTCCTGCGTTGTTCGGATTAAGTGATCACGTGACCCATCACGGGGTCTAAACTGCATTTTAGTTAAGGGTTAAAACAGATGTTTTGTAGGGGATTTAGTCAGTCGTAGTTTACACCTTCAGAGCTCAAGGTGTTTTTAATGTTGATGCCAGTTTGATTTAAAATTCTTCCATTGTTTGGATTTAATAATTTATATTCCCTGGAAAATATCAGTGCTCATCAAAATTCTTGAACAAAGACATTTATTGGAAATTATTCGGAATTCTAAAGCCGGAATATTATTCTTGATTCATAAAATTCAACAAGGAACTGTTGACACATCAACACAGGACATATTATAGAAGACGTCATTGCCTTCCATCTTGGAACTTCATCGGGATTCAAACTTTGATTCATTTAGAACGTTTTAGTGATAAGACTTATATTTATAAATTCTCGGATTAATTTTTGGATTAGATTTTACAAACCGAAAGGCCATTTTCATATTTTTACCTTGTTTTCTAGGGAAATAAATTATTTTGTTAAATTTTACAAAACTTGTTGGCTTCACTCTTTTCTTTGTTACTTTGTACGAGCCTAGACAGATAACAAAGAAAATTGGGCGCTCGTCCTTGGGATATATGAATTTTGGCTAGAATATTTCAGAAAATTCTATTTTGAGATTTAATTTCCCATAGTTTTCAGAAATTTTTAAATCCCAAGTACTATTTCACACTTTGTTTGAAATCTTTAGTGAAATCAGCTGGCTTTTTCATAATGTCAACAAAAGTGGAGACTTTTCTTTCTAGTCCTACTCAGGAGCAGTTGGATAGTTTCAAAAAAAGATGAATTGCTTGAATTAGTCAGAAAATATGATCTTTCTGAGGCAAAATCTTCCTTAACAAAGCAAGAAATAAAAAACATTTTGATCCAGTATTTCGTAGAAAAGAATGTTTTCGATAAAAGTGTTTTGGGTTCGATCAGTAAGTCTGTATCAGACTGGCATAAAAGTAAAGGAATCAAAATTAAAATACAAGATGAAATTAGAGTTAAGGGAGCTGGAACTTCAGAAAGATAAAGAAGAAAAACAAATGCAGCTGCAATTGGAGAAAGAAAAAGAAGAAATGCCTTTACAGAAAGAAGAGAAACAATTGCAGCTGCAATTTGAGAAAGAGGAGAGAGAGAAACAGATGCAGTTACAATTAGAAGAGAGAGAGAGAGAGAGAGAGAGAGAGAGAGACAGAGACAGACAGACAGACAGACAGACAGATAAACAAATGCAATTGGAGTTACAGAAAGAACAAATGCAATTACAAGAGAGAGAGAAAAAGAGACAGATGCAACTGCAAAAAAGGAAGGGTGAAAGGGAATTTCCAAATAAAATGAAAGAAATAGAGCTGGCAGGTGAAAAGCACATTTCCCCTTCACATACAAATTCAAGTTTTGATATTACAAAGAATTTTAGGCTAGTTCCCCCTTTTAGTGAAAAAGAAGTAGACATATATTTTCCTTATTTTGAAAAAGGTGCTGAAAATTTGAAATGGTCATGTGAGCATTGGCTCAATTATTGCAGTGTGTACTTTATGGCAAAGCCCGAAATATCTTTGCATCCCTGTCAGTACAGCAAAGTTATGACTATGATTTGGTTAAGGAATGCATCTTAAAGGGTTATAAGTTAATTCCCGAGGCTTATCGGCAAAAATTCAGGAACGTAGAACTGTTACCTAAAGCGGGACACAACATCAGTCACACGTTGAGCAGAACAACTGCCAAGTATCCGATACGACGCGTGGAAGTGAAAACATTCACCATTACTGCTGGACTCCGATCCAATATCGAAGATCATCTGTTCCAAGGACAGTTACCCAAACGTTTAATCGTTGGTATCATCAGCTATGCTGCCTTCAAATGAGCCCACGATTAAAATCCTTTCCAGTTTAAGCAGTACAGAGTGTCCAAGATCGAAGTCTGTCGCGATGGCAAGACTTTGTGTACCAGACCCTTCGAACCTAACTTTGCCCAGAAGAATTATTTGAGATCGTACTTGTCCCTGTACGAACCTACCGGACAACTAGGGACCGACACTAGTCACGACATTTCGAACGAAGATTATGTAGCAGGTTACACTTTGTGAGCCTTTGATTTCACTCCAGACCAAGGCAGCTACGAGGGACATTTCCACCCTATAAAATCTGGTCAGCTGCGTGTGGAACTTCAGTTTGCAGAAGCTCTCACCAGTAAAGTGAACAGGTGTACGATATCCAGTGTCATCGCTTTCGCATCCGTTAGGTTTGACATGCACAGCATCACTTTCCATGGTAGGTATAGTCATAGCAAAGTTCCCATCATGTGATACTGAATCAGTGAGCTCACATCGTACACCATCCCTGCCATCGCAAGGTACAGCATCATACTCGAGTTTCTCGTTGGACTTGAGTCTTGCTGTTTGAAAGGATTCATCTTTCTCGCTTGGTGTTGGTAGTTACAAATGAACTATCGGTCTTGGGTGTTGTCACTTTTTATATGCTGACCAATATTGACGTGACCGTACAGTAAAGTGAAGTGATTGGGAAGCCGCACTCGCTTCTGGTACACGACTTTTTCCAAGGGCCGACTGACGATTTGGTGTGTGGGTAAACGTACAATCTTCTGAGGTTCGTAGGTGGTCACTTTAAAGTTTCCATCCTGTCCAGATTGTAAGGCTTCTTTCAATACACCAAAGTTCACCACTAGACCGGTGCGATAACTGAGAGTCAATCCTTTCACTTTACACTCGGTGTGAACTTCCCCTTGTTTGTCCCGGTATTCGTAGCCGTAATTTTTGGGACCGCTACTAGCAAAACTTAGAATCTTGTCGTCGGGATGCTCGTCCGTCCAGGCTCCTAAACGGTCTCCTTCGATGACAGGGTGAGGTTGACTCAGGCGATCGATGTAGATGCAACTGTCCGTGTCAAAATACAGTACACGATCTCCTAATTGGTGTAAAGCTTCGTACAATTTTAAGCGAGCATGGGCTGTCACGTAAGCCGCAATGATAACATTTCCAAATTCGTCGGCCTCTACAAAGTCCAGTTCTTCTTCGTAATTGACTAAGATCAAGTCCTCACGAACGGCGTCCACGTGTTTCATGTATTTGGTTTTGTCGTGAATCATCTGGAAGTAGCGGGAAGGTTCTGTCAAATACTCTGTCTTGGGTAAACACGGTCGTTGTGCCATTTTGCCCCACGAGCAATTCAACATCACATTGGCAAACGATCGCCTTCCTTCGTTTTTCTCGATGTGGTCTAAAGTGATGCCTTCCTGTTCCCAGTATTTCTCTTTGAATTTCTTTTGGTCTTCGGGAGTGTGGCAGCAGGAAGGATAGCCGCTGGCTTCTTGTTTCAGTTTTAAAAAGGCATCCACGTAGTCTGCGAAAACGCCTTTCTGAGTCTCGTCGCCCTTGTGGTACTGTTCTGTCTTGGGAAAGTGGTAAATTTCGTACACTTCTAACAGTTGGTATCCCAAGTCCAGAGATTTGAACAATTCCACGCTGACCCACGTTCCCGTTAAGGCACGTTCTTCCTGAGTGTGCTGACAAGGTCGGTCTTGGTTGCACATTTCGTCACAAGTACGGCACAATGGAAACATCAGTTTTCTTTGGCAATGGTGAGGTACAACGGGATGATACAAGCTCGTGGGAGGCAAGACTTTACACTTGATCAATCCTTCGTAGTGGCGAATGTTGTCCAGGTCGATGTGTTCCGAAAGCAATTGCGGGTGCCCTGCGGAAAAATGACAATATTTGCACACGTAAGGATACAGCGAACACACGTCCAAGTATCTGATTTCTTCTCCTTTCTCCTCGTCGGTTTGGTACAGCAAAGAAGTGGCATTCGTCCGTCCTCCGTACAAGCTGTCCCGCGGGTTCAGAGGGTCCACCAGCTTGTAACTTTCCACGATGCGTTTAAATTCGGGATCGAATTTCAAACGGTGATCTTACTCGTGTTCTCACATTTCCACCACTTGGTATATTTGTTGTTCTAACTTCAATTGCCGCTGACAAGTGGCCTGGTACAGCTCTTACTTAGTCCGTTGTAAAAACTGATTTTTAGTGCCACGTTGAGGGTAACAGATGGGATATCCGTGAAATAAGCACCCGTTAAACTCGTACACGATCTTGGGGTTTTCTAAGTCCCAACCATCCACTGAATACGTGCCGATCGTTTTCTAGCCTCCTCCGTTGCAGGCATGTTGGATCCATTTGTTTTCCTTGTCGCACAAGTAATGTAGCCAGCGTAGGGCTTTGATCGAGTATTGACGTTTGACAAAATTGGTCGTTTGAGGGCTTATGACAGCTAGGGTGTCTCCGGGCATGAATCGTTGGCGGTACACTAAGGAACACGCTTTGGCAATGGTGCAGGCGTCTTTCAAAGGATCGATCCCTCCGTGTTCCATGAACAATTCTCGAAATTTTCAACAGCAACGCCATAAAATGTCCACGTCGGAACAACAATACTTTAACATTTCTTCCTGAAAGTAGAAGGGGTCCGAGGTGTGAGTCTGGTACCAATCGTAGAGAGCTTCACGTTGTTCGGTACGCATGTTGTCCGGGTTGTAGTAGTGAGCCTCAGGCAAATGGGGTAGAACGGCGTGTTGATTGGCTTCGGTACTGAAAAAGTGCGGAGAATTGCCTTTGGCCATATCTGTCATTCCAAACGTTTTGGGCATTCGACTCAATGGCATGGCCAAGTAACTCATCGAATCTTTAAACTGCACTTGTCCCACTTGCATGGAAATGATTTTGGCTCCGTTCAAAGTCACTTTAGGACGTTCGGTACTTTGTTCCGTATAGTATCTGACGAGAAATTGCCCATCGTATCCCGAAAAATTGTGAGCCATCACCGTAGCATGGCGATGACAATCTCCGTAATGTTCAATGTCCTCTTGGCTCCACATCTCGTCGATATGGTTTAAGACCCATTGATTCGAAATCGGCCAGCGTGTTCGGTCCACGAAAGATTTTTTCACGTCCTCCAGGAATCTTGCTGCAGTGAGGGGATGAGTGAAGATAGGCTCTTGGATGCACTTCTCGCACGCTCGGTGAGCCACGCAGAAATTAGGAATGTGAATACCAGTCTCTTGCGTGCATTCGAAATCGAAAAAGATGAAATTCCCTTTCTTCTGGTTATCTTCCTCGTCATGTTTGGAATGGTATTTTTGAATGTAGCATTGGTGTTCCAAGTCCACAATTTGGTGACAAATGTGACATTGCTTCCTTCCTGAACATTCGTGAGCTTTGGCATTATTGGTACGTATGCCTTGTCCACAAGTTGAGCACAGTCTCAGTAGCTGACAAGCACTTTTCTGCTGTGAACCTTGCGTTTTCAGATGTTGTTGGTAACAGGTCGGACTGACAAAAGTGCGCTGACAAGCTGAGCAATGCACTCGTTCTTTTCCTTCGTGTAGACAGGGTTTAGAGGCCAAACATCCCTCACATTTCGATCCACAATGCTTGTGTTGCTCTCGATTGTTATGGCTATGGTCACATTTCTCACAGTAATAACTGTATCTCAGGAATCCGGTGATACTGGTGATGGCATCGAAATGTTCATCGTGATGATAGAAGTGAATGTATTTTCCGTCTTTGAAATGTTTGCCTCAAAACAACAGAGGTCCGCGCACTTCTTGAGGGTGTACTTTCAAAGTGTAGCGTGGAGCTAAGACGTTTTGCAATTTTTGCATTTCAGGAATGTCATAGGGTGTGTCTTTGTATATCCCCGCTTGCTGTGACAAGAGTTCTGCTTCTCTTCGTTGTTTGACTCGACCCGATGTTTTAACTGTTTGCCAAGCTCTTTTCCATTCTGCCGTGTCGTTCTTGTTGGTATACGTTCGTCCTACGACGATGGCACGGGCTAAATACATCTTGTCTTGAGGATTGTTAATTTGAACGAGGCTGCGCTTGACACTGCGAAGGTCGTCTACCAATAATACCTTTTTGCGCTGTCCTTTCCCTTGGGGAAGAGACACGTGGGTCATGAACAGTGTCGCTTTTCCATCGGTGATGTGAAAGATGTAGTTGGATTGCTGTACGTGTTGAATCTTGTAGATGACTTTGGAAGGTATTAATTCTGCTGGGCTGCTAAACTCGATCCAAACGGGGGATTTCAAACTGTCGTGATGAATGGAAAGTCTCAAGCGGTCGTCTTCTTTGGCTTCACGTTGCTGTTTCAGTGTGGTTAACAAAGAATCCCACACATCGGTGATGATCCTCTCTGCTTTCTCCAACGATACGTCGGACTTGAAATCTTTAAACTTCACAGTGTACGTGTAGGCCGTGGTTCTAAATTTTCTAGAGGAGCGTTTGTCCGTTTCTCGAATGTGATAGTACTTTTCAGAGTTTATTGGTGATGGCGGACTTTGGTTGGGTGTAGACTCTCTGGGTCTGGATTCTGGTTCACTCATGTCATCTTCAAAATCGCTGGCATGAATTTGAGCGAAGACTGCAGCTACTGTGCGAGGCGATAAGTCACGTTTCTGCTTCTTACTTTCTTCTCCTTTCTTCATGAAATGATGTGATCTATTCATCTTGACTGCAAAAAAGTCAAATGACTACATTTGAAACACCATGGACACCTTTATATTCATGTCAGGGTCAGTGTATATATAAAGGGCTAGTACCTTCCCTCCCAGTATTCATTTCACTCTCAAATCGACCAGCACGATGGAAGAGCCAACACAGATCGAACTTCTGATCAGAGCTTTTCGAGATGTCATACGAAAGTTTTCTTCAGACAAGCCGACGGACTACTCCCCCTCCTTTCGAGATAAAAGTCAAAATACTTGCTATATCTGTCAGAAGAAAGGCACTGGGCTACAGAATGTCCAGACCGTCAAAAAAAACAAGACAGGTGTCAAAAGAGACAAAAGTCAAGATACCTGTTATCATTGTCAAGAGAGAGGACATTGGTCTTCCGACTGCCCTAAGAAACAACAGTAGCAGGAGGAAGAAGAAAAAGAGGTGCCCTCGGCAAAGGAATAACCCCTACACGTTCAGAAAGAGAAGAAAAGAAGACGAGAAAAAGTGAGGAAGAAGAGGAGGAAAAACCTGTGAAAGTGAAGAAATTCAGAAAACAGAGAGTGTGAAAGTAAAAAGACACAGAAGTCTCTGAACTTTTTTAAAGTGTTGTGTTGTGAATTGGATTGTAAAGTTTGTACCAGAATAGACCAGACAGAAAAAATGTAAGTGTCTTCTGGTTTTGATGTTTTAGAATGAGGGCCTACGCTCACGCAGTTACAGACGTACATCATAGGGTTAAAAAGGGATTTTGAGTTTTAATTGATTCGACGTGTGTAAAGATGGAGAAGGTGGCAAAGGTGCTGGTACCGGAACAAATTCTTGCGAAGAAGAGAGAAAATCCACTAAATCCCAATTGAAATCGACCTCTTCTGGAAGTAGGTTAGTGTTGACTTTGGTAGCCGTTGCTATGCCATCGCTTCTCGTCTCCACAGCAGGTGCACCCCAATTCATCGTCTTCTTAGTTTCCGTCATGTTTCAAAAAGAATGTCGCATCGATTCACTGCGCACAGACGCTAACGCACCTATATAGGGAATGTGACGTCACGGGTAACTCTTTTCGAATCGGAAGACAGACTCCGCGCAGTGGCTGAATTTTGTAACGCGTATTGGGATTGGTGAACAGTCTCAATCCGTTTCGATCCGCTCTTCCACTATAAATAAACGCAGTTCACTTCGTTCCCTTCAACTGTTCTAGTCACAAGATGTGGACAAACGATGAATCCCCTACTTTCGTATAGTCGATGCTGTTCCCTACCGACTTACCCATGTATGTTAAATCATCATGGACAATCATCCGGATCACCTAGACGAGCGTTTGGAAAAGAAGGATCTATGTGGAGAAACAAGGCTGTCTGAAGCGAGTCCTCATCTACGGTCCAGAAGTTAGACGAAGTTTAAGAAAGAGAAGGAGATCAGTGAGATGCTCTCTAAGTTAACGGAATGGCGTTAACATAAAAACCCAAGGCCCTTTTCAGGGCCACTCCACTGCCTCGAAAAGATTTACTTTTTCTTGCCTAATTTTATTTTAGTCCATTGTATAATTTTAAATGTGATAGATTGATGTTCATCAGTCTATGGTTGTGTCGCATATGTCTATGTCTCTAACCATGTTTCTATGTCTCTGTCTCTATTGTATTTGTCCCTACCTAAGGTAGCCGCGCGTATTCAGGTCAGCCACTTGCAACATTGTTGCCAGTACCATGACGTCACCCCACCTGTTCCATTCCTATTGTCCCTATACAGGCCCAATATGAATCTTGTCCCTATATCGGCCCAGGGGATTTTTTTGTCCCTTTATTCCCCCAGGAGGGTCTGTAATGTATTTTCCTATTTTCCCTATATCGCCCCCCCCTTCACTACTTACATACATATATACTACATGATGTAAATAAGCAGATAAAACCAGACCGGATTCAACCGCAGGCCATCCCTGGTTTACACTCTCGATTTCTGTTGTGTGCTTTGAATACCATTTCATTTTGAGACAGGCCAGGCAAAGGCGCCCGCGGAAATTTTTCGGGGGTTGGGTGGCAAACATGCAGTGGTCAGCTATGAAGTTTTACTGATGTAGTCTAAAACATGTTTAGAGGTTACATCCGAGAGGGGGAGGGCTGTTCCCCACCCCCACCCCACCCCGTCCTTTGGTAGGGGCTCCCATGAGGGCAGGGCTTATGATTTTTATGACAACAATTTCATGCTGAGACAGCAGTCCTGTGCGAGTATTGAACCCTCGACAATAGGATTATGAGTCAGACTCTTTACCAACAGAGCTACTGTGGATCCTTAACTAAAGGAATTACGGTATAAATAATAATAATAATAATAATAATAATAATAATAATAATAATAATAATAATAATTCTTGAGGACAGAACATTCTACATTCTTTCAAGACAATGTCATCGCTTGAGTGTCCATAAATCTTAGCGTTAAGATGACAGTTTTGAAAAATCAATATAGCATATCACCAGTACAGTGAACACTCCTATGACATTTTCTAAAGGCTGGGTTGAGCAAATATATTTTATTCATGAAATCAAATATTTTGGTTGACAGCCGTTGTGCACAACACAGCTCTAGGTAATCCCGCTTCCACTGCAATTCATGTTCGCGCCATTTGCATGGGACAGTAATAGACGAGGACAAAGCTTTTCTGTCCTGGAAAGTCAGGAACAGATGCAACGTGACTGAAGGCATGTCTAAGCGCGCGCGCGCGCGCACACACACACACACACACACACACACACACACACACAGAGTGAAAGTTATCATTTCGCCTATAAACGGAATATCGAGAGAAAATAAAACATGCCAACCTGAAAATTCAGAAGCATTTTCTGGATCTAAGAAGGAGCATCGGTAGCTGAGTTGGTCGAAAGCCTTACTAAAGAGCTGCACGTTCGATACCTGTCAAGGACAGTCTGGATCGCCTGCCTAAGTGTCGAAGGGAAAGGTATCCATTTTCTGGGAATGATATAAAGTGTTCAAGTTGCCAATAACTGGAATCAAATATTAGGTGGATGGTCTCACACTTCATGCAAGACAATGTAAACGAAGTTCTGGGAAAACTTTCAAGTATTCTTTCTGATCTGAACTACCGTGTAACTTCATTATTTGTTATTGAATACTGCAACGTTGTGAAACCGTGGCAGATATTTCCAAAAATAAGATTTGCGTTTATTAATCGTTGTGTTCACTTGATAATCGTTTGAATTATGTACACTGCATTTTATACGTCCTTCTTGGTCAATACACTGTTCTGTCCGTATGACTTCCAATGGGTACATCAGAAACAATTTTAACTGATAGAAATGCCTAGAGTACAGTATTGTAATTTTAAATAGGTGCAATATTTAACGTATGTGATTTTGATTTTTAACGATTTTTCTGTCATCTCTACGATGTCTGCCGAGTGGCAGTTTATAGTGATGTCTAGCACTGAGACATCATGCCGCAGACATGTACCATCATGTCCTACCGGGTCACATTATCCTGACACCAGGCCGACCAGTCCTAACATTAACCTCTTAATGCTGACCGCCGAGGGAAGCAGCTGTTAGTACCATTTGTATAAGTCTTTGGTATCAACTCGACCAGGGTTCGAACTCGCGACCTCTCGCATCCGAGGCGGACGCTCTAACCACTTAGGCCAACGGAGCGGTCAAAACACTTAATCTGCTGCCACTTTATCAAGCAAAAACTGTAGTTTCTAAAACTTCACCAGACAACAACCAAGTCGGAAACATTTGAAATAACATTGACACAACTCTTATAAACGTATACGAGAGCACAGGCGTATTAAGGCCTGTTGGTAGTGCACAATTCAGTACATGTGGATGGGGGATAGTACACTGATTGTGAAGAATGAGCTAAAATTATGGTAATAGTGACATCACAATTCAGTACAGGTGGGTGGGGGGGATGGTACACTGATTGTAAAGAATGGGCTAAAAATGACGGTAATAGTGAGGTCCCTTTTCTTTCATTTACGTATCATGCAGCATTTAAGTGCCGCGATCTGTTGCTTTTAAAATACAATATCAAATTTGCTATTGCGCGTAAAATACAGTAATAAATTGCCTATTTTAGCTCATTTAAATAGATTTTGCACAATTTTTAGACTGTCCCTAAACATTTAAACGAGTTTTGAAGCTAATAATCGATAACTTTTCACTTGTTACGTGCCGCATGCAATATTGGGGTATATTACACCCTGTTAAACCTTTTCGTTACTGGGCTATATTACCCCCTGTTAAACTTTTTCGTTACGTGCCGTATGCAATATTGGGCTATATTACACCCTGTTAAACCTTTTCGTTACGTTCCGTATGCAATATTGGGCTATATTACCCCCTGTTAAACCTTTTCGTTACGTGCCGTATGCAATATTGGGCTATATTACACCCTGTTAAACCTTTTCGTTACGTGCCGTATGCAATATTGGGCTATATTACACCCTGTTAAACCTTTTCGTATTACTAATAGCCCTCCCATAACACTATACTGTTAATCTATTTAAACTACAGTGGTTAATGAAAGTAACCTCTGCTTTATAATTACATCTTTAGGGGGATAATTCAAATAAATATATGATCTTTTGAAGTTGTAAATTTTTGGTGAAGTTTTGAAAACTTGAAAAAATGGCTTTTTCTAGTGGCAACTGATTAACTATTTATACCTATCTGTAACAATCTTGGGTACTCCTATCAATTAGAATCAATTACTGTAACGGGATGAAGCCGAGTAGGAAATGAATTTAGCGACGACACCAGAAGCAATTTCGGCGTTCAGTTGATGATCACTAAGTATTTCCAGTCCCACAACTCTCGTTGAATAATCAAGGAGCCACCACGCATGACCTGTCCCTCCCAGTCTGCGGAAGAATCACCCAAGAGCCTCTTTATTTCATGCAGACCCGTTGGTCCCTGACTGCGAGTAAACCACAACCGTCGTCTGAGCCAGCTTCAGCATCGACAGCAGCGTACTTCTCACATGAAACCCACAGTTCTACGACTCCTTATTAAAAATCAACAAAAAATACAATAACTTGTGCCTTGTAGTACAGAAGACACGGATAAGTACATATGCAATGATATACGTTAGGCATAGGCGCACATGAATTTGATTCGTTGCATATTCAATCATTTCATCAGAACTACTGTACGAATTTATTATAATAACCATAGTTCGTACATGAATGTGTATCCGACAAGAATAATGTCACAGAATTATAAGAACTCGAACATAACACACTCTTTAAAGCCCCTATGGCGCCGTTTCTCATAAATATCGCCATTGCTCCGGTATAACTAAACTATCTGACATTAACCGTTATTGAAAATAATCAAGATGTTAGATTTAAACGAAGTTCAAATATTTAGTTTAGAATTAAGAGGTGCCATCTCTTAATTCAGTCCCCGAAGTCGCTGTTATTCTGCTCTTTTTCAGGAATGCTGTGATAAATTCGATAAATTCCGTTAGTGACTAATCTAATGATAACAGCATTCGCAAGCCCGCTTTTTGTCGGATCTGAGAAGAAAAGACGTGCATTAGATAAATATAGGCCTTGGGTGAATATTAGTGATCAGCACGAGTGTTGGAATAGTTTGAAGGACGAGCTTTGGCTGAAGACAAACACAACTGTTGCAGATTTCCATATTAATTGGGCAGCATACGACATGGACTTGCAAAAAATAATGTAGGTCAGTTATGCATTTGAAGAAAAAATACTCGTAAATGCTAGGCCGAGTACTGCATCATATTAAAAGCAAAGTGAGAATATAGTATCACATAAGTATCACATACCATATCCGAGATAGCGTGCTGTTGGCTTCTTAAGTGTGCAACGGTGACGTCATTAAAATTTCTGTTCCAGCTTTCGAATGAGATCAACTGGCCCACGGATGTAGCCGATCATCATAGGATTAATTAGTATGTATGTGAAAAATGACCCGATGTCTCAGTTCGAGGAAGAATTACATGGCTTATAATGTGATGAAATGTCGATATTATCTAGTTTAATGACACCCAACGATGTTTGCGACCAATATCTTTCGAGATTCAGCATTATTTACATGTTTTTGGTATATACGACTCTTTTGCACGTAACAATGGCATTCGGGCATTAACACATGCAACGTATATTGTATTAAATTCGTGTGTTCCGTTATAAAATGGCCAGCTTGAAACAGACTATACTCTATCTGATCGCATGGCATTACATGGCATAGGTCTGATTGTTCGTAAACTTTAGAATACCGAAATGCCCAATATATCAAATAATTCTATCACATAACACGGATAGAGAAAAAAAAAACAAAACTCAATTTTATATCTCACATACCTCTTCAGTTGAAGATTGCTTCCGTAAAGGCCATTGGTGTGTGCCCGAACCCCCACCCCCCACAAACAACAACAACAAAAACACACAAAAAACCCGCAAGCATTACCAAGTTTGACTGAGCAGAGCCCACATACAATATTTTGCCTTACGTGCTTTTTATTGTTCAGGAAGCCATCCATTAAGGTTATTGGTGTATGTCTTTTTCAGTATACAATCACTATCCGGTATGGTTGGGAACAACCCGCCGTAAGATATTTTGCTTTACAGAATTTATGTTTTGTTCAAGAAGCCATCAGTAAATTTTTTTTTGTATGTATTTTTCTACACAATCAAATACTTTGTTTAGTTAGGCAGCCGTTGTTAGCTGTTTTGCCTTAGAGGCTATTTGTCTTGTTCAGGAAGCCATCCGTAAAGTGGACAGCTTCCTGACAAAACTCAATTTATTGTGACAATACAGTCAGAATTGTGATAATACAGTCAGACTTTATAAGTACTCTGGTTATAGTGAAATCCACGGGCAGAGAGCTTCTCACAGCAGGCGCATCGTAGCAGTGGGTGAACCAAACTCAGTATTAACATTAAACAAGCATAATTCATTATGTAATTTTTGCTGTGTTCATTGGAAGGACTTGCCAAGACAATCCTGCAAGGCACTGTACAAGGAAGAAGAAAGAGAGGCAGAAAGAGAAAGAGGTGGGAAGACAACATTCGAGAGTGGACAGGCTTGACATTGAGCGACTCACTGAGAAAGAGGGAAAATCGAGAGGAATGGAGGAAGCTGGTTGTTCGGTCTTGTGCGGTGCCCCGAAGGTCTATCAGACTACGGGACTGATGATGATGATGATGATGATTGGAAGTCATATGGCCACGATACATGGGGTAATGACCAAAGGCAATTCACCTTAAGGTTTTTGTGTCCGTTTTGGTCATTATACCATGCATTCTGCTTCAAATGAACATAAACAGATACAATATTTCATAATGATAGGTGTGCTTCGATTACATTATTATAATTACAAATTGTAAAACGTATCTAATCAAGTACAGGCAATTTCGTTATTCAGTTTTGTTATATTTTCTACATTTCACTAAAAATGACCAAGTCCAAAGCTTATTAAAGGTACATTTTAAAGAACTCCAATCAATGTACTCTAATCCATGTACATCATAGTATATGCACAGATGTTTACACACTATAGAAGTCGTATAGAAACGATAATGGCCACTAATGTTACAGAAGAGTAACCGAAATTTGACACATACATGCTTACATTTCAATGTAGATATTTTGGTTTATGTCAGTTTGTGGTGAAGTCTGAAAGCTGGTGAACACGAAAAGTGTCTTTTCCTCCCGTACATTGTGTGTAACATAAAGAACTCCCCTCGCTGCTATTCTTTATTACATTGCCAATGCTTCCCGATGTGTTCCACATTCCTATAAACCCAGTATTATCGTCAAACTATGGTTACAATACAATATATACCTGTGTACAACACGCTTATGACTGCAACACCTGTAGACACAGATTTGCTAATGGCTTATACGTCCGTAGATCAGATGCTACTTTGTTCTCATACAGTCGGAATTAGAACAGTGTAGACTTTGAGTTGATAGGGTACTATGAAATGGCATGATTGTGTCTATGCTATTTGAAACTGTTTTCTAAAACGGGCAAATACGGTACTATAGAGAGTTTTATATATCGCATCATAAAATACAGTACCATTAATACGAGAAGGATTGTACATCGTATCGGGTCGCAGTTGTTCGAGTGGTCTAAGACGCTCGTCTTTACTAGTCACTGAGATCTCATCTTTGTCCGCATAGGTTCACGTCTCGGGCTAGGACAAAGTGGGTATGTGAGAAAGCTAGCCAGTTGCTTCCCGAAGGTAAGTGGTTCCTCGAGTGTTGTTGTTGTTGTTGTAGGGTTTAACGCCATGTTTCAGCACAAGATAGGCTATACATTGCGGCCAGTATAACTGGTGGAGGAAGAACCCCGGAAAACCCCGGAAAGAACCACCGACCCACGAGAAACTACTGGCAAGCTTTCTCACATACCCACATTGGCCGAATCCGAGACTCGAACCCACGCTGAGGTGAGATGGCAGTGATCCGTAACGGTGAGCGCTTTAGACCACTTGGCCACTCGGGGCCCCCGGTTCCTCGAGTGGTACTGCCGGGTCCTTCCTTGACGAAATATACTGGCCGCCATGTATAGTGAATGTATCGTGTGCTGAACAATGGTTGTAAAACACGGTACCATTAATACGAGACGGATTGTATATAACTCCATAATCTACGTCCCCATTAATACGAAACCGAATATATATTGCATCGTAAAATACGGTTCCATTAATACGAGACAGATTATAAATTGCATCGTAAAATTGAAATTGAAAACTTTTTTCGTGATCTTAATACTGAGACATTGATCCTGTTTGCATATCCGCATTATTGACATTTCGTGAGACAGTGATCCTGTTTGCATATCCGCATTATTGACATTTCGTGAGACAGTGATCCTGTTTGCATATCCGCATTATTGACATTTCGGGATTGGTCCGTCTAACCTCATTATAAAATAACACTCAAAAGGTAATCTTACCATGTTGCACTGGAGTTTTCTTCTCATAGCATGTTTTTGTTTTTGGTCTTTTTTATGGTTGTTGATAATACAACTACAGATGAACATTTTATCTTTTCTTATCTCTCTCTCTCTCTCTCTCTCTCTCTCTCTCTCTCTCTCTCTCTCTCTCTCTCTCTCTCAGCGGAGGAGCTGAACCCACTCTAATTGGTCTACTCTGGAATTGCAGAAATAAGGCTTCGCAGAAAAATTAAAAAAAAAAAAAAAGAAAATTAGCATCGATAAGCACTTAACCAACCTTCTAGCTTTTCGAAAATTTTCATATTTTTATTAGCCAAACTTTGTTATTGATGTTAGTAAGTTTATTTTCCAATATTTCCAATATTACTCGTACTTTTCCATCTGCAACTCTGGTAAAAAAATCTCGAGCAACGAACAGCTCCTCTGCTGCTCTTTGAAACAAAAATAATTTTGTAAAAACTAAAAAAATATATTAAATAATATAAATTATATAAACAGTATTATAATAACATCTGCTGAAAAAATCCTAAGGTCTGAAATATAACAGTGTCAACAAATCACATTATAGGTTTGCTGGCTCCCCTACTCCTATTACATTCAAGACAAGTCAACATGATATTTTTTTAGTATGTCCTAGACTACTATCAATCCGATCTAATGGTAAACTGTTTCGGATAATTTTTCGAATAATTCCATGACATTACAGTATTACAAGTCGCACAATGATTATTCTGCTGTTGTTTCAGCGTCATAACAAATTCGACATCAACATCAAATTCTCTATTATTTTTTTTTTTATATTTTTTTTTAATCATTTTGCTGCAACTAACCAATTTTTTTTTACTAGCAATTTCATGGCAGTTTTTATAACCAATTTTCTCGTTCATTTCATGATCCATAACAACTCGTTTTAGCTGATTTATTTTTCTCGCTCTAGAAACCGACAGATAAACCAAATTTGACCATTTGACCATTCAATTCTATTATCGACAATCCAAATTTTAGTATCGGAGATTGTTAATCCCTGAGAAGAATGTATCGTTATAGCGTAATCCAATTTCCATGGCGATTTATCCATCGTTAACGCTTTTTCAACAACACCGATATCAACAAAAACAGCATCATTAAGTACAAGTTTTTGTTTTTTATTCGTTCCTGGAATATGGACCTTACTATTTTGTTTCCTAGAGTCCGTTGCACGATAACATAACGGAACAAGTAAATAAGAAAACTTCTCCTTGTGTAGCTGAAATAACTTTTATTGAAGTGCATCACGAACAATGTTTCTACTTGTAACTATCAAATCAGTAGGTTTCCATGATTTCCAAAAATCTTCCATCGGTGTTTCCAAGATTATTTCACGCATTATCTCACATTGAACTCTATCCGGTTGTAACCGGATTAATTTCTTAAACTCTTTCAACGCTTCATCGATTGCTCTGTAATCGTCATTTACTTCCTCGTAGTAGTTCACGAAGTTTATCAACCAACCATGTGGAGATAACCCAGTAAAGGGTGGTGGTTGACCATGATTACCACACATGATAATCGCAGTATTTTTCGTCGACAACCATTCCAAAAACATTTTTAAAATTTCCAACAATACAGTACAAATTTCATCCCAAATAATAATCTTTGGAATATATTTCTCTCCCATACGCTCAGGAGTCCACGTATCTTCCTTCCATCGGAAGAAACTATAATAAGTACACGAATTTACTCCACGCTCGTTCATTTCACGTGCAAGTCTGTGTTTTGGTGTTAAAACTATCATATGGGTTGAGTTTGAATAACTTTTGCAAAATAATTCGATAACTCATGTTGTCTTACCTGATCCACCACAACCATTAATATAAACCAACTTGTGTCTAGCAACAGGATCAAATATAGTTGGAACCAATGTTCCCGCTAAGCTGCGCGCGCGCAGCTTGTTTGATGTCTTAGCGAAAGTATGTTGTTTGATGTCATGCAGTCTGCTCAGTGGCTTTTGCTCGGCGCTCACAAGTGTACATGCCTTAGAGGGAACGTTGGTTGGAGCCAACGACAATTCCGATAAACCATTATTTTTATAAAATATCGCCTCTGGTTTATAATCAGCTGATATAGAATAATCTAAAATTTGTTCTCGTTTTATTCTCCACGACCCCTAATCAGCATAATTTCCAATACCATATTGTTTTAATAATCACGTATACTTCTTGCTGATGTAATATGAATCTGTTGCAACTCTAACCGCGGTATCAGCAAATCGATTAATCATCGATAATAAATTTATTGAAACATAAGCAAGCATCGAAGATCTAAAATGAGTAAACTGCGGTGATTCACCATCGGTGTAACTAACAATCGTACCTAATTTAGTACCATCTAACAAACAAACATTTTCTCGACCCACAAAAGTAGTTTTAGCTGTTGTATCGGCGATTATAAAATCCAGTTCTGCGTCGTCGATAATTAATCTACAACAATGTCGTTTATGATTACACAACCCTCCTTGTGTAAATTTACCAATTATTTTTCTTCCTAGATCTTTGGAAAGTTTATTTTCGTAATCGGTTATATCCGGATTTTCATCGTCGGAATATTTCTTCTGTTCCGGTAACCAAACCTGTTATTGAGAACTATACGATATAATTGCCTCAGTCAGCGTCAATGACACTAAAATCTTGGTATCAAGCATAAATCTTAGTAAAACTATTGGAGCCCAACATTTTTCTGAAAAGTATCTTCCAAACCACGAATATAAACAACCGGGTGAATTATGTGATTCTGTTGACCGTAAATGCTCGTTAGACCGTGATCGTTTTCTAGAAGACTTTAAAACAAATGGAAAGGCTATATAACCAATTACCTGAATTACCTAATTTATTAAGCAAAATCAATAATAAGTTGGAAATATATAAAAGAAAATTTCATTGGTGTTACATTTTTTATGTTACTGACAGTTAAATAAAATTCTTTATTTTTAGTCAGTTTTGTTTGATTTTGTTTGTGACTAATTAATAAATGATCAGAAAAAAGATTTATTTTGTTTACCAAATAAAACCTTATTATGATGTGATATTTGTTGTTGTTGTTTTTGACGACTAATATTTCTTTTTGTAATCGTTCTCGATTAAAATTATGTTGATCTGTAATAAGTTTATTTCGTCACAACTAACATGCAACAAATAAATATTATAATGAAATTTTTAATTTTTTTTTACTGATTTTGGTACAATTACGTGAAATTGATGGGATATTTACCCGATCAAAATCAGTCCTATTTCATAAACTCGATGGGTGAATTCGTCGAGAATAATCTCAGCGTGGACATTAATCTGTTGTAGTTGCCGTGGAATAAATTATTTTATAAAATTTGTATATCTTACTGATGATTCAGTGAAATTCTCTTATGTGAAATTTGAAACAATTTTAAAGGAAATAAAAGATAGAAAAATGGCAGACAAAACCACCGATAAAAAGAAAATTTAGTGTGGTAATCTGATTTATGATTATCGAGAAAAAAAAACAATTTTATGCTGTGTTGAATGAAAAATACAGGAACGACATTATTGGTTTATGAGTGAAAGCATGGAGATTATAAAAAAAATTATGTGATTCCACCGACCATAACTCCATAGATGAACAAAAGAGTTTTATAGATGACTTAAGAGATGTGGAAGATTTATATAGCCAATTAAATGATTTATTTAGGGCATTGGGCAAATAATAAACCTACAACACTTTTCTCCAGCGGAAAAAAAAAAATAATGAAATTTTATTTTCGATGATAAATACCCGTCGGTGGTCATTCCATCAAAATCTGAAATCAGTCTGAAAATAAAAACCAATGGGTGATTACCCCATCAAAATCTGAAATCAATCAAACAAATTTATTTTTATTCTGATTCTGTTCTGATTCAGATTCATATTATAATATTTATTCTGATTATGATTCATTCTGATTTCAGATTTATTCAGATTATAATATTTATTCTGAGTCTGATTTATTCAGATCCAAATTAAGATTTTATAACAGTTGCTTCTGTAATAATTCTCTTTGGTAAATGTTTATGTAGCAGACGAACAGTGAGTGTATTTATAGTTTTTGGTTTTTGTAAATTCTCCCAAAAACAAAATTTGAAATGATTTTAAAGAGACGAAAAAGAGAAAATAGGAGATATCACCGATAAAATTAAGGAAATGATAATAAATTCGGATGAAGTTAGAGAATTTGAATATAGAATGAAAATTCGTTATGAAAGAGCAAGAACAGAAATGGATATACTAGAAGATGTAATTAAACGTTTGGATGAAATTTCATTTCTTATGAAAAGATGTGAAAAACGCATATCTGGTTATGATGGTGATGATATTCGTGCCCGTAAAAAATTTATGGAAGACATGAAGAAATTATTGGGATATTATGGATCTTTATTAAATTGTGGTGTTTTTATGGAACCTTGACCCTTTCGTCATTAAGTAGTTTTTATGAAACCTTGGCCCTTTCGTCATTAAGTAGTTTTTATGGAACCTTGGCCCTTTCGTCATTAAGTAGTTTTTATGAAACCTTGGCCCTTTCGTCATTAAGTAGTGTTTATGGAACCTTGGCCCTTTCGTCATTAAGTAGTTTTTATGGAACCTTGGCCCTTTCGTCATTAAGTAGTTTTTTTTTATGAAACCTTGGCCCTTTCGTCATTAAGTAGTTTTTATGGAACCTTGGCCCTTTCGTCATTAAGTAGTGTTTATGGAACCTTGGCCCTTTCGTCATTAAGTAGTTTTTATGAAACCTTGGCCCTTTCGTCATTAACTAGCAGTTGTTTCAAACTCCTGCGGCGTATTGAAAAATTCCGTAGTTTTTGTAGATTTGGTAAAAAAAATAATCTTGGAATCTTAGAATATTTCAGTTAGTCTTTTTTTGTTGAATTTCTCTCGCAGTCGATATTGTGCTTTTTCATCTCGTGAAACAGGTATAATATTGTGTAATTTGTGTGAAAATTTCTTATAAAGTTTATCAACGATATTTACCCTTACTTCGCACTTTGTCATCTCGAAGATGGAATTCCCGATTAAAATCTGAGATCAATCAAACAAATTTATTTCTATTCAGATTCCAGATTTATGATGATTCTGATTTATTCAGATTCAGATTTATTCAGATTATAATATTTGATACTGTTACTTTTTTGATAAATTTCTGTAACAGTTGTTTCTGCAGTAATTTTCCTTCTGCAATATTTTCATTTCTGTAATAATTCTCCTTATAAATGTTTATTTATACATCAGACGAACAACTGTTATTTGTACTTATTTATGGGTTTTGGTTCCTTTTAAAATTCCCCTGAAAAAACAAAATCTGAAACAACCAATAGAAGAGGTAAAAAGAAAAATGGATAATAATGCCACAGATGATATTAAGGAAGAAATGAGGAGTTTACATGAAGTTAAAGAATTAACTGATAAAATAAATGCTAATTATGGAGCACAAAAAAATCGCGAGAAGAACGTAGAAAATATGTAAAGAATAATTTGTGTGAAATACCATTTATTATGAAAAGAAAATGCGAAAAGCTTATATTTGATCATGATGGTAAAGATGATAGGGACATCAGTGAAAGTTTTATAAAAGACATGGAGACATTGGTGGGGTATTATCGATCTATGCACCATATACGTGATAATAATACGGCATGGCAATTATTCGAGGATCTAACAACGACAGTATTTGTTGATCAGTTGTTTTTTGTAATTCTGTAATATTTATTTTTGTGGAGCTTAAAAAATTCCGTAGTTTTCGCCGATCTGGCAAAAGAATAATCCTTGGAGTTCTTTCGCTAAATTTTTTTCGTAATCGTTCTCTTTCTAGTTCGTCCCGTGAAACAGGTATAACAGTACGTGATTCATTAATGACTTTTGTTGACATTTTGTTCTTTTTTATTATCCTGAAAACAATTTTACGACCCGGAGATGGATTATAGCTTATACGAAGCATATTTATTTCAGTAATATTTGATTTACTTGAAACTAATTAACAGACAGAAGTTTGTTCTTCTAAAAATTCCTCAGCTGTTGGTGGTGATATTTTTTTACTCCTAATCGAGGAAACTGTTTCTGTAACAAGCGATTAATGAACGATATTTATTTTCACCACAATCTGTACAAATCTGATATTGGCCTCGTACACCTCTTCCACAACTCAGACATGGTTTTGGTCATGTTGTTTTCTTTTTTAATAGCTGAAGATTATGAATTCCACAGTACTCCTTGTAACAGCTTTATTGCAGAATTAGGTTGTTCCTTCTACGAGCCACTTGCATTTGTTCATTCCGGTTTGAAACGACATTATATAATTGTTTGATACACTTTTAATTCAAATTAAAATTTGTTTTAATTATAAAATATCATTAATTGAAGAATAAAATACTAACATAATGTCTGCAACGACGAAGCGAACACGTCATATGATAGTTACAGAGCTGATGATGAAATATCAGGACCTTACAGGAAAAACAGTAAAGTATCCAAAGTCAAATGTTGATTTGGATCGTCTTAGGAAAGATCTTAAAAAAGTTAAAGATCTCGAGGAACATAAAAAAAATTAAGGATGTTATTGAGAAAATAAAATCATTGCCGTTTGAAAAATTCGATAAGTCTGATCTCGACAGAATAACACCTGAGTTATTTAGGAAAGATCTGGTTGATGCTGATTTGATAAATAAAATCAGTGCAGCCAAGCGGGAATTTCTACGCGATGGTGCAGGCTACGTGTGGTCGACGCTCAGAATCATAAACGACGATAAAAATGTTGTTGATGTTACAATGAATGATATTCGTGCTGCAAAGATTAATAATCGTCTGGATGATACACAAGAATATAATTTTCGAATAAAGTTTATTATATCGACAGATGATGATTCGTGGATTTTTCGTGTTAAACGTGATCCTATACGGGTGTCTCGTCATAGGGGAAGTATTGTAACGATAAACAAAAACTCAAAACCCGGAATACTAACTGGAATCGATAAACTTTATTATGAAAGAGCTTATCCTGTAACTGCGGTTGTTTATGCGATATGTCTGTTGAATGATAAACCTGACGTTGACAAACTTCTCCCGATGAAAGTTTCCAAACTGAATTGTGTTGCTGAGCGAGTCATAGAACATTTTATAAACTCGAAACGGGGAAACGGTTTAACTGATCAAAGGCATAAAAAATATAAATGAGTGGACGGAAAAAGTTAAAGATACCGGAGCGTCTATCAGCCATGTAGCAGAGTTGGAACGAGAATTAAAGTTTCCGATTCGAGTAAAAACGTTTACAGGTGAAATTTTATACGAGACGAAATATTCAAAATATGCAGCTCCTATAGAAATTATAGATTATAACGTACGTGCGTGGACCATTGATGTAACAATATTTCCACGAGAAAGATCGGTAAAATTCTACGACGGTGACATGTTTGATTTCATCAAAAATTTAACTAAAAATGATCCTGTGTCGGTTTGGTTATTTTCGAGCTCAGAAATTTCTGGTTATGACCAGTTTGTAAGGCCCAATGATGATATTTATGGTGCAGAATATTTACACGAGGACATGAAAAATCTCGCGTTAAAATGTTTGTATCACGAAGATCATGAACATCTACTTAGCACTTGTAGTTCCGTCAGTTGCTGCAAATGCTGCTCAAAAGAAAAATTAGTGGTCGCCGACGAGATTGGATTTCCTAAGTGATATTCAACTGAGTTGTATCGAGTACAGTCACGGTGGTTTGTGGAGCACGAAATACGATTTCAAAGGTGTTACATTGGTTGATATGGTAGCGGCTTATCCCGGTAGTTTTCTAGGACGTGGTGAGTGTTCAAAATATTTCGGTAGATTTGGCCATCCAACTCATGAAATGGTTAGAGTTGTAATAAACGGACCTTTAGCCGATTTTGACTTAACAGGATTTGCTCGAATAAAATCGTTCGAGTTTGCATTAAATCTTCACCCGGTTCTTTATTCGTAGTTTGGAAGAAACTTTTCAGAAAAATTATGGGCTCCAATAGTTTTACTAAGATTTATGCTTGATACGAAGATTTTAGTGTCACTGACGCTGACTGAGGCAATTATATCGTATAGTTCTCAAAAACAGGTTTGGTTACCGGAACAGAAGAAATATTCCGACGATGAAAATCCGGATATAACCGATTACGAAAATAAACTTTCCAAAGATCTAGGAAGAAATATAATTGGTAAATTTACACAAGGAGGGTTGTGTAATCATAAACGACATTGTTGTAGATTAATTATCGACGACGCAGAACTGGATTTTATAATCGCCGATACAACAGCTAAAAATACTTTTGTGGGTCGAGAAAATGTTTGTTTGTTAGATGGTACTAAATTAGGTACGATTGTTAGTTACACCGATGGTGAATCACCGCAGTTTACTCATTTTAGATCTTCGATGCTTGCTTATGTTTCAATAAATTTATTATCGATGATTAATCGATTTGCTGATACCGCGGTTAGAGTTGCAACAGATTCATATTACATCAGCAAGAAGTATACGTGATTATTAAAACAATATGGTATTGGAAATATGCTGATTAGGGGTCGTGGAGAATAAAACGAGAACAAATTTTAGATTATTCTATATCAGCTGATTATAAACCAGAGGCGATATTTTATAAAAATAATGGTTTATCGGAATTGTCGTTGGCTCCAACCAACGTTCCTTCTAAGGCATGTACACTTGTGAGCGCCGAGCAAAGGCCACTGAGCAGACTGCATGACATCAAACAACATACTTTCGCTAAGACATCAAACAAGCTGCGCGCGCGCAGCTTAGCGGGAACATTGGCTCCAACTGTATTTGATCCTGTTGCTAGACACAAGTTGGTTTATATTAATGGTTGTGGTGGATCAGGTAAGACAGCACGAGTTATCGAATTATTTCGTAAAAGTTATTCAAACTCAACCCATATGATAGTTTTAACACCAAAACACAGACTTGCACGTGAAATGAACGAGCGTGGAGTAAATTCGTGTACTTAAAATAGTTTCTTCCGATGGAAGGGAGATACGTGGACTCCTGAGCGTATGGGAGAGAAATATATTCCAAAGATTATTATTTGGGATGAAATTTGTACTGTATTGTTGGAAATTTTAAAAATGTTTTTGGAATGGTTGTCGACGAAAAATACTGCGATTATCATGTGTGGTGATCATGGTCAACCACCACCCTTTACTGGGTTATCTCCACATGGTTGGTTGATAAACTTCGTGAACTACTACGAGGAAGTAAATGACGATTACAGAGCAATCGATGAAGCGTTGAAAGAGTTTAAGAAATTAATCCGGTTACAACCGGATAGAGTTCAATGTGAGATAATGCGTGAAATAATCTTGGAAACACCGATGGAAGATTTTTGGAAATCATGGAAACCTACTGATTTGATAGTTACAAGTAGAAACATTGTTCGTGATGCACTTCAATAAAAGTTATTTCAGCTACACAAGGAGAAGTTTTCTTATTTACTTGTTCCGTTATGTTATCGTGCAACGGACTCTAGGAAACAAAATAGTAAGGTCCATATTCCAGGAACGAATAAAAAACAAAAACTTGTACTTAATGATGCTGTTTTTGTTGATATCGGTGTTGTTGAAAAAGCGTTAACGATGGATAAATCGCCATGGAAATTGGATTACGCTATAACGATACATTCTTCTCAGGGATTAACAATCTCCGATACTAAAATTTGGATTGTCGATAATAGAATTGAATGGTCAAATTTGGTTTATCTGTCGGTTTCTAGAGCGAGAAAAATAAATCAGCTAAAACGAGTTGTTATGGATCATGAAATGAACGAGAAAATTGGTTATAAAAACTGCCATGAAATTGCTAGTAAAAAAAAATTGGTTAGTTGCAGCAAAATGATAAAAAAAATAAAAAAAAAAAAAATAATAGAGAATTTGATGTTGATGTCGAATTTGTTATGACGCTGAAACAACAGCAGAATAATCATTGTGCGACTTGTAATACTGTAATGTCATGGAATTATTCGAAAAATTATCCAAAACAGTTTACCATTAGATCGGATTGATAGTAGTCTAGGACATACTAAAAAAATATCATATTGACTTGTCTTGAATGTAATAGGAGTAGGGGAGCCAGCAAACCTATAATGTGATTTGTTGACACTGTTATATTTCAGACCTTAGGATTTTTTCAGCCGATATTATTATAATACTGTTTATATAATTTATATTATTTAATATATTTTTTTAGTTTTTACAAAATTATTTTTGTTTCAAAGAGCAGCAGAGGAGCTGTTCGTTGCTCGAGATTTTTTTACCAGAGTTGCAGATGGAAAAGTACGAGTAATATTGGAAATATTGGAAAATAAACTTACTACCATCAATAACAAAGTTTGACTAGTAAAAATATGAAAATTTTCGAAAAGCTAGAAGGTTGGTTAAGTGCTTATCGATGCTAATTTTCTTCTTTTTTTTGTGTAATTTTTCTGCGAAGCCTTATTTCTGCAATTCCAGAGTAGACCAATTAGAGTGGGTTCAGCTCCTCCGCTGAGAGAGAGAGAGAGAGAGAGAGAGAGAGAGAGAGAGAGAGAGAGATTATAAGAAAAGATAAAATGTTCATCTGTAGTTGTATTATCAACAACCAAAAAAAAGACAAAAAAAAAAACATGCTATGAGAAGAAAACTCCAGTGCAACATGGTAAGATTACCTTTTGAGTGTTATTTTATAATGAGGTTAGACGGACCAATCCCGAAATGTCAATAATGCGGATATGCAAACAGGATCACTGTCTCACGAAATGTCAATAATGCGGATATGCAAACAGGATCAATGTCTCAGTATTAAGATCACGAAAAAAGTTTTGAATTTCAATTTTACGATGCAATTTATAATCTGTCTCGTATTAATGGAACCGTATTTTACGATGCAATATATATTCGGTCTCGTATTAATGGGGACGTAGATTATGGAGTTATATACAATCCGTCTCGTATTAATGGTACCGTGTTTTACAACCATTATTCAGCACACGAGACATTCACTATACATGGCGGCCAGTATATTTCGTCAAGGAAGGACCCGGCAGTACCACTCGAGGAACCGGGGGCCCCGAGTGGCCAAGTGGTCTAAAGCGCTCACCGTTACGGATCACTGCCATCTCACCTCAGCGTGGGTTCGAGTCTCGGATTCGGCCAATGTGGGTATGTGAGAAAGCTTGCCAGTAGTTTCTCGTGGGTCGGTGGTTCTTTCCGGGGTTTTCCGGGGTTCTTCCTCCACTAGTTATACTGGCCGCAATGTATAGCCTATCTTGTGCTGAAAAATGGCGTTAAACCCTACAACAACAACAACAACACTCGAGGAACCACTTACCTTCGGGAAGCAACTGGCTAGCTTTCTCACATACCCACTTTGTCCTAGCCCGAGACGTGAACCTATGCGGACAAAGATGAGATCTCAGTGACTAGTAAAGACGAGCGTCTTAGACCACTCGAACAACTGCGACCCGATACGATGTACAATCCTTCTCGTATTAATGGTGCCGTATTTTATTATGCTATATATAATGCCTCTCTATTAATGGTACTGTATTTTATGATGCGATATATAAAACTCTCTATAGTACCGTATTTGCCCGTTTTAGAAAACAGTTTCAAATAGCATAGACACAATCATGCCATTTCATAGTACCCTATCAACTCAAAGTCTACACTGTTCTAATTCCGACTGTATGAGAACAAAGTAGCATCTGATCTACGGACGTATAAGCCATTAGCAGATCTGTGTCTACAGGTGTTGCAGTCACAAGCGTGTTGTACACAGGTATATATTGTATTGTAACCATAATTTGACGATAATACTGGGTTTATAGGAATGTGGAACACATCGGGAAGCATTGGCAATGTAATAAAGAATAGCAGGGAGGGGAGTTCTTTATGTTACACACAATGTACGGGAGGAAAAGACACTTTTCGTGTTCACCAGCTTTCAGACTTCACCACAAACTGACATAAACCAAAATATCTACATTGAAATGTAAGCATGTATGTGTCAAATTTCGGTTACTCTTCTGTAACATTAGTGGCCATTATCGTTTCTATACGACTTCTATAGTGTGTAAACATCTGTGCATATACTATGATGTACATGGATTAGAGTACATTGATTGGAGTTCTTTAAAATGTACCTTTAATAAGCTTTGGACTTGGTCATTTTTAGTGAAATGTAGAAAATATAACAAAACTGAATAACGAAATTACCTGTACTTGATTAGATACGTTTTACAATTTGTAATTATAGTAATGTAATCAAAGCACACCTATCATTATGAAATATTGTATCTGTTTATGTTCATTTGAAGCAGAATGCATGGTATAATGACCAAAACGGACACAAAAACCTTAAGGTGAATTGCCTTTGGTCATTACCCCATGTATCGTGGCCATATGACTTCCAATCATCATCATCATCATCATCAGTCCCGTAGTCTGATAGACCTTCGGGGCACCGCACAAGACCGAACAACCAGCTTCCTCCATTCCTCTCGATTTTCCCTCTTTCTCAGTGAGTCGCTCAATGTCAAGCCTGTCCACTCTCGAATGTTGTCTTCCCACCTCTTTCTCTTTCTGCCTCTCTTTCTTCTTCCTTGTACAGTGCCTTGCAGGATTGTCTTGGCAAGTCCTTCCAATGAACACAGCAAAAATTACATAATGAATTATGCTTGTTTAATGTTAATACTGAGTTTGGTTCACCCACTGCTACGATGCGCCTGCTGTGAGAAGCTCTCTGCCCGTGGATTTCACTATAACCAGAGTACTTATAAAGTCTGACTGTATTATCACAATTCTGACTGTATTGTCACAATAAATTGAGTTTTGTCAGGAAGCTGTCCACTTTACGGATGGCTTCCTGAACAAGACAAATAGCCTCTAAGGCAAAACAGCTAACAACGGCTGCCCAACTAAACAAAGTATTTGATTGTGTAGAAAAATACATGTAAAAAAATTTACTGATGGCTTCTTGAACAAAACATAAATTCTGTAAAGCAAAATATCTTACGGCGGGTTGTTCCCAACCATACCGGATAGTGATTGTATACTGAAAAAGACACACCAATAACCTTAATGGATGGCTTCCTGAACAATAAAAAGCACGTAAGGCAAAATATTGTATGTGGGCTCTGCTCAGTCAAACTTGGTAATGCTTGCGGGTTTTTTGTGTGTTTTTGTTGTTGTTGTTTGTGGGGGGTGGGGGTTCGGGCACACACCAATGGCCTTTACGGAAGCAATCTTCAACTGAAGAGGTATGTGAGATATAAAATTGAGTTTTGTTTTTTTTTTCTCTATCCGTGTTATGTGATAGAATTATTTGATATATTGGGCATTTCGGTATTCTAAAGTTTACGAACAATCAGACCTATGCCATGTAATGCCATGCGATCAGATAGAGTATAGTCTGTTTCAAGCTGGCCATTTTATAACGGAACACACGAATTTAATACAATATACGTTGCATGTGTTAATGCCCGAATGCCATTGTTACGTGCAAAAGAGTCGTATATACCAAAAACATGTAAATAATGCTGAATCTCGAAAGATATTGGTCGCAAACATCGTTGGGTGTCATTAAACTAGATAATATCGACATTTCATCACATTATAAGCCATGTAATTCTTCCTCGAACTGAGACATCGGGTCATTTTTCACATGCATACTAATTAATCCTATGATGATCGGCTACATCCGTAGGCCAGTTGATCTCATTCGAAAGCTGGAACAGAAATTTTAATGACGTCACCGTTGCACACTTAAGAAGCCAACAGCACGCTATCTCGGATATGGTATGTGATACTTATGTGATACTATATTCTCACTTTGCTTTTAATATGATGCAGTACTCGGCCTAGCATTTACGAGTATTTTTTCTTCAAATGCATAACTGACCTACATTATTTTTTGCAAGTCCATGTCGTATGCTGCCCAATTAATATGGAAATCTGCAACAGTTGTGTTTGTCTTCAGCCAAAGCTCGCCCTTCAAACTATTCCAACACTCGTGCTGATCACTAATATTCACCCAAGGCCTATATTTATCTAATGCACGTCTTTTCTTCTCAGATCCGACAAAAAGCGGGCTTGCGAATGCTGTTATCATTAGATTAGTCACTAACGGAATTTGTCGAATTTATCACAGCATTCCTGAAAAAGAGCAGAATAACAGCGACTTCTGGGACTGAATTAAGAGATGGCACCTCTTAATTCTAAACTAAATATTTGAACTTCGTTTAAATCTAACATCTTGATTATTTTCAAGAACGGTTAATGTCAGATAGTTTAGTTATACCGGCGCAATGGCGATATTTATGAGAAACGGCGCCATAGGGGCTTTAAAGAGTGTGTTATGTTCGAGTTCTTATAATTCTGTGACATTATTCTTGTCGGATACACATTCATGTACGAACTATGGTTATTATAATAAATTCGTACAGTAGTTCTGATGAAATGATTGAATATGCAACGAATCAAATTCATGTGCGCCTATGCCTAACGTATATCATTGCATATGTACTTAACCGTGTCTTCTGTACTACAAGGCACAAGTTATTGTATTTTTTGTTGATTTTTAATAAGGAGTCGTAGAACTGTGGGTTTCATGTGAGAAGTACGCTGCTGTCGATGCTGAAGCTGGCTCAGACGACGGTTGTGGTTTACTCGCAATCAGGGACCAACGGGTCTGCATGAAATAAAGAGGCTCTTGGGTGATTCTTCCGCAGACTGGGAGGGACAGGTCATGCGTGGTGGCTCCTTGACTATTCAACGAGAGTTGTGGGACTGGAAATACTTAGTGATCATCAACTGAACGCCGAAATTGCTTCTGGTGTCGTCGCTAAATTCATTTCCTACTCGGCTTCATCCCGTTACTGTAATTGATTCTAATTGATAGGAGTACCCAAGATTGTTACAGATAGGTATAAATAGTTAATCAGTTGCCACTAGAAAAAGCCATTTTTTTCAAGTTTTCAAAACTTCACCAAAAATTTACAACTTCAAAAGATCATATATTTATTTGAATTATCCCCCTAAAGATGTAATTATAAAGCAGAGGTTACTTTCATTAACCACTGTAGTTTAAATAGATTAACAGTATAGTGTTATGGGAGGGCTATTAGTAATACGAAAAGGTTTAACAGGGTGTAATATAGCCCAATATTGCATACGGCACGTAACGAAAAGGTTTAACAGGGTGTAATATAGCCCAATATTGCATACGGAACGTAACGAAAAGGTTTAACAGGGTGTAATATAGCCCAATATTGCATACGGCACGTAACGAAAAAGTTTATCAGGGTGTAATATAGCCCAGTATTGCATACGGCACGTAACAAGTGAAAAGTTATCGATTATTAGCTTCAAAACTCGTTTAAATGTTTAGGGACAGTCTAAAAATTGTGCAAAATCTATTTAAATGAGCTAAAATAGGCAATTTATTACTGTATTTTACGCGCAATAGCAAATTTGGTATTGTATTTTAAAAGCAACAGATCGCGGCACTTAAATGCTGCATGATACGTAAATGAAAGAAAAGGGACCTCACTATTACCGTCATTTTTAGCCCATTCTTTACAATCAGTGTACCATCCCCCCACCCACCTGTACTGAATTGTGATGTCACTATTACCATAATTTTAGCTCATTCTTCACAATCAGTGTACTATCCCCCATCCACATGTACTGAATTGTGCACTACCAACAGGCCTTAATACGCCTGTGCTCTCGTATACGTTTATAAGAGTTGTATCAATGTTATTTCAAATGTTTCCGACTTGGTTGTTGTCTGGTGAAGTTTTAGAAACTACAGTTTTTGCTTGATAAAGTGGCAGCAGATTAAGTGTTTTGACCGCTC
>JAECUM010011259.1:0-11678 GCA_016617855.1 Megalonaias nervosa | reverse complement strand
ACAGGTAAGTGGTGAAACATATCTAGCTTCAGGCATACTCTTGTATTTAAGGGAAGAGTTTTATACCCTTCCGAGAAAAGGAAAACCCGACGAGTCAAAGGGAAATCCGCATCTAAGTGAGGTCGGAAGAATCAGGGTCAGAAAGGGGACCAAAGCGTACACATTAGACGTGGAAAAACAAGACAAGAGGAGACGGACGTCAGGTGATGCTGACAAGCGTGGAAATTGTACTCTCTAACTCACCACTCGTAATATGATGTAAATTGAACACTGCGACTAAATTCTATCAAGGGGCCCCGACTGGCCAAGTGGTCTAAAGCGTTCTCCGTTACGGATGACTGCCATCTCACCTCTGTCTGCGTGGGTTCGAGTCTCGGATTCGGCGAATGTGGATATGTGAGAAAGCTTGCCAGTAGCTTCTCGTGGGTCGGTGGTTCTTTCCCGGTTTCTTCCTCCACCATTAATACTGGTCGCCATGTATAGCCTATAGTCTGCTGAAAAATGGCGTTAAGCCCTACAACAACAACAACAACAACAACAAATTCTATCAATGTAAATCTGTTGGATTGAAAGTGAAATTTTGGTTATTATTAATTAAATTTATTTTTATTTGTTGGTAAAGGGGGCTCGTCGTTGTTTATTTCTTCAATAGCCTTGCTAAGTTATCTGTTAACGTTCCATCTATCCGTCCACATTGGGCAATAACACCGTGGGAGGTCACTGCCTAGTTAACAATCGCCAAATCAATTAAGGAGGCTTTATTGTTTTAAAGCCACCCGTTACAGAATGCATCCTAAAGGGCTATGAGTTAGTCCCTGAGACTTATCGGCAAAAATTTATGAACTATAAAAAAAGTGGCTGGACAAACTCGTGTCGAATTTGCAAGAGAAATAAAGCACTACAATTTGATAGGTGGTGCTATTCTAGAAAGGTTAATAAAGATTACGAAAATCTAAGAAAACTCGTATTACTTGAAGAGTTCAAGAACTGTATCCATAGTGACATTAAGAATTATCTTGATGAGCATAAGGTCGTAACCTTGAAAAATGCCGCTCCTACTGCTGACGAGTATACCTTAGCTTATAAATTTTCTTTTGTAAATAAGTCTTCCACTCAGCAGTCGTCTGGCATAAAATATTTCAGCCTAATACGAGCACTTCTAAATTTTAATCTGGCACAACTTTTAGAAATCAAGTTTCTGATAAGATTGATCAGAAATCCTTATCTCTTCCTACGTGTACCTATTTCAAGAAGAAAGGATACGTTATTTCTGATTGCTACACATTGAACAATAAGCATCAGAATTAAGACAGACCTATTCCAAATGCTCTTATTTCTAAGAGGTCATGGTCACGGTCATGTATTCAAAGCAATACATTCGTTGGGTCTAATAAACCCCAGTCTGATATTATTATGGAGAATTATGAACCATTCATGTCAAAGGGTTCTGTATCACTCTTGGGTGATTAGGCGGATGAAAATGAGTGAAAAATGAGATTTTTTTTAAAACTCAAATAGTAAAATGATGAATTGATTCGACAGATATCATACAAAAATACCTTTAAACTTCCAAAACACTGGGTATAACAAACCCCAAAATTAGCCCACGGCTAAAAAATTACATGCATGGAGTAACACAAAACACTCCCGTCAATATCACACTTGGCTACCAGTCACACTGGTCAATCAAGCGAACATTATTATAGGTAGTCACCGACCACCATTCAATTCCTTGGTCAATCAAGCAATCAGCGCCCACCAATTTGGTCAGCAACGCCCGATCACCTGCTACGCGACCAGCAACACTGTTCACTCAGTTCTACTTCTGCTGTGGTTAATTTCTATGGTTAGCTCTATAGCTGGTACCACGACGACTACGATCAGCAAGAATCACTCTGGTCACTCGGGTCAGCTGAAAATACATCTAACACCGTGTACTACTCGTGACACGGCATATAGGATAAAACGTAATGACGTTTCATACGGCAAGTTATACAAATCACATTATCGGTACAATAGTACAAAACAATAAACGGGTTCAGAAGTGAACCCGTGTCCGATAAGATTACCAAAATGCAATTTTATATTGTTAATGTAAATCTCTTGCAATGTCACAAACAAGAATAGAAAGTATTGCTTTATACCATGCAAGCCAAAGCTACATAGAAAATGTACAAAAATAAACGTAGTGGTACAATAGCTGTAACTTGCAATATACAAAAGAAATAATATACACAAGAAATTAATAAATTACATACCTCTACAGCTGAAGATGTGCAAGTCCCTAAGTTTTATTGGTGTGGTTACTCTCAGACTGACATCATTTGAGTAACCCCCTTGTGACAAAAGCCAAAGTATTTTATGTGTTCAAGTTTTTTTTCCATATGTGTGTGTGTTTCTTGTAATTTTTTTTTATTAAATTTCGTTTTTATTAAATTTTGATTAAGGGGTTTGTTACACCATTCAAATCTTATTTCTTCTAATATATCAAATTTCTGGAGTTATTTAATTCATAATCATAGTTTCCTATAAAATAAAAGCTAAATTAAATTTATATTTAATTTCTATTAAGCATAGTTTTATAGTTTTAATAGATATCTATTATACTGTTTCTGCTTTGCGCATAGGTTGTTTGAGATCTTAATTAGGCACGAGGAGCATTCACACTACGCTTTCGCGATCACGTGAACACTAGCTAGCTCAGGTGCCACGAGTTTCTTGTCTAATACATGAATGACAATTTTGATCGTAAATATAATATTAAGTGGCTATAGTTAGGTTACTAATAATTTAATAATTTAATAATAATTTATTAAAGTAATACATGAATAATTGTTTAGTTTAGTCAATTTAATCGTAATCAGTAAATTTTGAAAATTTAGCTTTAATATTTATTGGTAAAGTTAAATTAATAATATTAAACTGTTTAATAAGTGTTCTTCGCATTCGTTTAAGTTGTTTAAACATTTACTTAATATGAATCATAATTCCGTTTTCCACTGCGTTAAGTCATCTTTTAATCCATACAGTATGGCGAGTGTCCTTTCTCCCTGATCACAGGAAGGAGTCTCAATATCGCAATTTTGTCGATCTGTCCTTTCTCCTGCTCAACAGGAAGGAGTCTCATCATCGCATATTGTATTCCATTTCTTTTGTATTTCATTAATTTCTTTTAATATTCTTGCTCCATGGCCTTAATTCAAATTCCGTTTCGTTTCCGTTCGTTTGATTCTGTAATTTTTCCTCTGTTTATCTGACATTTTGGAACTTGGGGGCTCCTGTACTGAGTAAACTGCTTACTGACAAGACGTTCCGTAATGTGAAGCTATCACTTTACGGTGAGGCATTTATATACAGACGATGTAGTTGTGCTAGATGTAAATCGGTTTTTCCCATCGAGAGCACTTCGCACGTGCGGCAGGGATGAACCGAACTCACTATTTCGAAATATTGTATCATTGTACACAAAAAAACCCCCAAAAAAACAAACAAAACCAGAGGACATGCTTTTAATAAATAGAGGGATTTATACAATTCCATGACATTCTTTTTTACTACATGCATATCTGAATTATAGTTAAAAGAAAGCTTTATTGTATAAATCGTTCTTTTTCTTTTATGGGGGGAAGTGTTATGTATATTTAATTTAATTGTTTGTCTGTTTGTTTTAAATATTGTATTCCATTACATGCTATTGTAATGTAACGTTGTTTAATGGGCTTGATCTTGTCCAGAATTGAGTTCAGTTATGTTTGACTTGATTGACTTTTTTTTATTTCATTGATGTAAACAACTAATAATAGCTTCATTATCCTCTATGGGTATGAGTTCATTGACCAAATTATTATTCAGGTAAACATGTTGATTTGGGTCAGCGTTTTGAGGATTCCAAAGTGAATTTTATAGGGTATTATGTTTTAAATAAACAAGGCTCATTAAATCATACTCGAAAGTTATTTTCCATTAGGTAATGGTTATTTTTAGAAAATGCTAATTTGTGACCTGAGGTCAAACAGAGAACTATATTATCTCGTGATTGTGAAGATTTTACCAGTCGCGCTTTAACATCTAGCACTTTGGGTTGTATTATGTTCTGTCCAGTTTGGGCTGAATTTTATTTTCTTCAAATTATTGAATTCATGTGATTATTTTCTCTGGAAATACAAAGGTGCTCTGACAAAATTCTTGGATAAAGATATTCATTGGAATTTATACTGAAATCAAACCTGGAATAATATTTCTGTGATTCAGCAAGAGACTGTTGAGACATCAGTACGACGCAGGCTATAACAGACATGTCATCGCCTTCAATTTTTGATCTCTTCGGGATTTGTACTGAATTTTATTCAGGACTTTTTATTACTAGAACTTGTGTCTTTAATTTTAGGATTAATTTTGGATTTAATTCGCAATACGGTAAGTTCTTTTTTCTTATTTTTCACTTTGTATTTTAGGGAAATAAATTATTTGCTAAATTTTATAAAGCTTGTTGTCTTCACTTTTTTCTGTTACTTATTTTAAGAGCATAGACTCGTAACAAATGTAAATGTGATATCCAAAATATGGCCACCACAGCAGACATCTTGAAACGCTTTAGCTATCGCTACTCCTCAACACTGGCAAAGACCAATTACGATGTCTATTTCATCCTAAACAAATATGGTGCCAAGCTGACATCTAATATGTGTACCACAGCAGCTAATCTGAAAATATGTTAATCGATGAAGAATATTAGAGATGGTTTCAACACTCAGCAGTTAAAAGGAAGCAATAGTTTTAACAGGAATTGCTGGAAGTTCTTTTCACACAGTAGAGCAGCTTCAGTCCCTTCGACGAACTCTTATTAGTTTTTAGACTGAGCAGTCAGTCATATAAATTGTTAAGCAAAACGCATGTTTTGTACATTTCCACACTAATAATTGACACATACATAAATGTATTTAGCCATTCGTATAAAGTTAAGGTTCTTACAATTTTTGTTTAAAATTCCTATATTTTGGGAAAATTTCCTATATTTCTGACATCAAAACTGACTTGACACCTTTGGATTAAAATTAATATTGCGGCCCTCGGATGCAATCGTTTTGGCACTTAATCACACAAGCAACTGACACGCTATATTTCTTCTAAAGGAATAGTTAACTGTCGTAGTGACGAGTTCCTGCGCTATTTCCTCTTAATGTTAAATGTAGGCAAGATATCGTTGAAAACCTACATCTTGTGACACGCGCGTGAGTCTGCTTCTCGACGGTTAATGGTGAACATATGTATCAATTGATTTCCTTCCGGGTTTGTTGTGACGTGAGTGATGCCACTTCATTCATGTGGAAACAAATTGTATATACAGTTCTTGTCGATAACAACATTTTAATCACTTGAAGGATGGTTAAGTGTTTTTCTTAAGCAGGTCAAGAATACTGATATATAGGTCAAGGGTGAGCGGGGCGATACACATTGTTACCGTTACAAAGAAAACGCATTTGCGGATGAATCTATGGTGCAAAGTCGTTATCAGTGCCGTGTTAGACAGTGCGATATCATTACAAACAAAAGCAACAAAGAATAAAGTTCACAAACTTTTATGTGTGTTGCAAATTCTTCTAACCAACATGATGTAAAATCTCAGATCCGAAACACCTGGTAACTTATGGTACACTCATATCTTGAATAACTGTGCACATTTGATTGACATATGGCAATATTATGGAGTGACGTGCTTCAAAAAACAGTCATCGGTTTTCACAGCTAAAATTTGTAACGTTTATCTTCTGTTATGGCTTGCTTCTTTTTGTTTCGGTCTATTTTAACGGTATTTTAAGTGATAATTTGTAAATAATTATTGTAGTGAGGAATACAGGAAGAAGTGTAGTCGTAATATTGTAATGTACAGTACATGATATGGCAATAAATTGCTACATCGTTTCTTGCTTTGTCGATGGTTATTGTTGTTAGTGTTATATTTGTTGTTATTTATATGTACATGACTGTATTATTGTTTATGATGGTTATCGTTATTCTTGATTTTTTTGTTCTTACTTCTACATGTGTAACTATATTATTATATGTTATATTATTCGCCTACCTCACACCTCGCTGGATTCACGACATTTTGTATCGATTTTAAAAATGTAACACCTTTTAGATATAAAAAATGCACATAATTTAGTCGTTTCATTAATTAATTTATATGTTCTGACGCGATCATAATTTCCAATATTGTCATGTAGTTTGTGTTTCAGACCAAACGGGCGTGGAAGTGTCTCTTTATGAGACAATGTGATGCAGTGAATCGTCTTAGAGAAGCTCCGAACAATCCCTTAAACTATACGTAACTTTAAGAGTTACGTCTCTTTGAACATATGGACATAAAGGTAAACGGCTTGCCCTTTTTTATTTTAACTAATTATTTTGAGAAATATTAGACCAGCACATTGGAGACGATAGACTTAACTAGGAACTGCACTCCTTCATGAAAAACGGACTTTTACAGAAACGGGAAAAGGATAGTGAGCAGGCTCATTATTTACACTGAAAACTCCGTTAGGTTTGAAAATCAAAGAAGATGGTGTTGGGACTCTCAGAACAGAATCAAGTTAAAAATTATGAATTAAGGACTATTTGGTGCATTTATATTCTTGATGTTTTATTTTATTTTTTAATTAGACGAGGCGGGGGGGGGGGGCACAAACTGGAGCGAAAGGGTGGAGGTAGGTAGGCGAATACTATGGCTAGAACTTTACTATTGTGGTAATAGGTATTTGGAAATTTACCGATTGCACTTAAATGTGTGTAGAAAAACCTTTCATAAACTGTTTTTACTGCGTATATATGCGGTATTTCCAGGATCACGGTTGTCATTAGCCTGGTTTGAAAAGGTATTGCACTCAGCCCTCTTTATGTGCGCCCTGCCCTGCTTATGGGCGACCTTGTCTTAAATATCCAGAGAGTTACTATATTGCATAATGTAACATTTTACATTTGCATTTTGGGCATCAGCTTGGCCTGAACGACCCGTATATTTCACTTGCAGTTCAAACATTATGTATGAATCACCCGAGTGAATGAAAATGCGCCGTCTGACAGTGTACATCAGAAGATACTTTACCGCGCTTTAAATGGGCTTCAGGAGCAACAGGCATTATATATATGTGATTGGTTTTGCGTTACAAATCCTGTGCCACTGTTTCGGAAGCGGAGAAGGGGGGCTGGGTGGCTCTAGTGTAGAGTATACCGAAGGACAGTATGCTTGTCTGCTTTGATACCTTACGGTAAAGTTCTTTTAAATGTCTTTACAACAATACAGTGTTGCAGGAAGATGTAGCCGATACCTGCAGTTTGTTTAATGAGAGAGACAGACAGTCAGACAGAGAGGGAGGTGGCCGGGCAATTTTGCCTGGTTAGGCTGTTGTTCAACTATTGTGTATGTATTAAATGTCAGTTGTGAGCGGCATAAATGTATAGGTTTTGCAAATTATTCACCTGGAGATGTAATAATTATTTACATTCGAGCTCTAATCTCCTGATTTATATCAACATTACAAGCGGGCTATGTCATTTTGACTCGATACTCTGCTTGATACGATATCTAGCATTCCGTGGCTAGGTTTGCAGAGGCGTTTAAAAGCAGACCAATGATATATGAGAAGGAAGTTAATAATATACATACTCAGTACTGTGTACTAGATAATTCACAATCATTAATGAGCAAGTTTTCCTGTTAGCAGTAAAAGGATTCATGAGTAAAGCAAACCGGATTTCGCATAACGTCTGGTCAACTGTGGCGCTGTATATTATGCAACGAAGAAAGGAACTTTACGATACATTCGGTTTTGTGTGTGTTCAGTATGCATGTATACAATCGTAAGGCGCAAGTTTAGACCGGATAACTTTTTATAGGTAAGAGTTACTAGTTCTGCCATTACCTTATGGGATGGATTGTGGTGTATACGGGACACTAGCTGACAGCTGAACATTAGTTTCTCTTAATTACATTAAGTGGTCTCTAAAACTAGGCGCATGGATTCTATCAATATATACATCCTTAGGCTGTTATGTTGAGGTAATACTGACATATAACAACATGTGTCAACCAGTTGGTCATCATATCTGCATACTCGTAATAACACATTGCAATCGTTAACTATTTTTGTATGCAACAGGCATGCAGTACAAATATCTCGTTATGACGAAGGCAGCTTAATAGTTCTTGACAGGTACCGAGAATTTTTTTGTTCAAAACACATGCTTCATTTCTCATCGTGTGTGTGTGTGTGTGTGTGTGTGTGTGTGTTACATTACAACAAAATGTGTACATGTGCTGTGTCTTGTTCGATATAATAATAATATCAATAATAATAATAACCCTTTGCTTGCTGGGAAATGTATGTGTGTGTGTGTGTGTGTGTGTGTGTGTGTGTGTTACATTACAACAAAATGTGTACATGTGCTGTGTCTTGTTCGATATAATAATAATAATAACCCTTTGCTTGCTGGGAAATGTAGAATACGTTCAAATACGCCCTCCTGCATATCGTACGAGGCGATATGGTCACACTAGAGCGCATCCCACTTGAGCGCAGCTCAGTGAGGCGCTGAAATTGGTTGTTGTCTCATTATGGCTAATCCCATTAGGGCGCAAACAAATCTCACTAGAGCGCATTCACACTAGGGCGCGGAGAAAAAAATGAAGTTCAACATGATTTAATTGCCATCACGTTTGAATACTTACAGTCGTATATTGTTTCTATTATATTAATATTCTTTTTACAAATTTCCATAACTATTTTTTTTTATCACGTGTCCCTATTTGACATGTTTTGAATTGGCTTGTTTTTCAAAGGTATACAGGTGTTACATTTTGGGGGTTTACTCCCGGAGCCGTCAAACGCAATGCCTAATTAAATGTTTTGCCGTGTTTTTTGGAACGTAACACATGTTTTTACAACAAAGACACGAACCTGTCTTAACCAAATAAACATAAGCCGACAGAGCAATTTCGGTTCTTATTGAGATCACTAAAGCCAATTTTCCATTATTATGGAAAACACACATACATTCAGTCTTCACAGAACATACCGGTATTAAAGTTTGAATTGAAAACTATGAAAGTTTAAATTTAAAATAAATATAAAGTTACAGTTAACAAATGTGTTTGTCTTTTTTTTGCGCTCTATTGATACTAGTTCTTCGCGCTATAATGGGATGCGCACTAATAGGATTAGCTCTAATGGGACTAAAATATTTTTGATATTGGGGCTCTAGTGGGATAAGCTCTAATGGAGTGCGCTCTAATGAGACTTTACCAGTTTAATCATGCAAATGAAGCTGAAAGTATGTCACAGGATTCTGTTCAAAACGCTTAGTAAATATTTGCTTTAGTTTCAGACTGCTTACTATACTAACTCTCCCGGCCGTGACTGACTGACCCCCCCCCCCCCAAAAAAAAAATCCTGCTAGCGCCTGTGGCCCTATGGTTAAGTTATGTTTTATAAACCAAGTATTGATTGTCTGTTTTATTTTTTTACCACTTCATACTCTTAGTTAATTTTGAGGTTAGATTGTCTGGCTAAGTTACTGAATGTAAACCAATCGTTGCCACCTTGTGATGGTCTGGGCTTTGGACCACCTTGTACTCTTAGATAATTTTTAGGTTAGTTTGTCGGGTCCTTTGTTAAGGTTAAGTAGTCCGATAAATCAACCCACCCACCCCAATCTGTGTTGATACTGATGGACGATATGTGGGTCTGATGTGACCTGTTCATTAAAATGTGCAATTTTGCTGCATGCAAATCTTTCCGGAACAAGCCTGCGTACACTTTAGACGCATACCTGAAATTGGTAACAGCCATATCAAGCGCGAAATTCAAAATGGCCACAGGACATATAGTTATGCTATTCCAGGTGGATTTGCAAGTCACCAAACATATGATATGCTCCGGAAATATAATGTACATGCCACCAAAAGAATTCTACAGCTGACGGTAGCTGCACAGCCACGAGAAATACCGATAAGTGTATAAAATGTCCACCGATGTGTGCAGCCAAATTTGAATGCAAACAATTGCAGCTTTTAATGAATAGGTGACATCAGCCCCTCACCCGAAAATCAACATGATCACGGGTGAAGGGCTGATTTATCGGCCTAAAGGTTAAGTTACCTAATGTAAACCAAGCGATGCCACATTGTGTGTCTGGGTCTGATGTCCCGGGCTTAGACCACCTCATGTTGATTAAGTGTTTATTAAGAGCTAAGTTAGCGCTCGAACTATTCCCTGGCCTTTCGCCAATACACTTTTTTATTAAGTAGAGAAGGAAGGAGGTTGCATGTTACCTTAGTATAGATCAGAGTTATTTACTTAGTTGAAGAAAAGAGCGTAGGTTATTGAGTGTATTGCGGGGTGGAGGCGTTGTTATTCTGTAGAGTCGAAAATAGCAGTAGATTAGTTATCTGGTAGGTTCTGATACTGATTATGTTTGAAGTATGCTGAGGCGTTCCCGTTTGAGTCAGTTAAAGGTCACCGGTCATACTCCAATTTTTTTAAATTTTTTTTTTACATCAGATTTGCATTACATGATTAAAAGTAGTTATACTTGCACAAAAAGAACAAAAAAAAAATTTTTATCAAGTGTAAAGAAGAAATAATAATTTAATTACTCGAATTAGAAGTATTCAACGCTGTTACTTCCCCGTAGCTACGATTTCCCACCTACAGAGGACGCCAGCCGGAAATAACGTACATTCATCCACACAAGACGAAGTTCATGCTTCTTGTTGAAAAATAAGACACAATAAACTATGGATAGGGAACATTTAGATGAAACTACTGAAAACTAATTTACTGTTCAGCCTTATATCGATATGCGTGCACGACGCACTAGATCCTGTCGCTTTCAAAAACTGTTCCATTGTTTCAATTTACTTTGAACATTCCCGTTAATACAGGTAAAAAGGAATTAATGTTGGCTTCCTTAGTCGGCCGACTTTATAAAAAAATAAATAAATAAATAAATCGGCACACTTAAAAGAATCCAAAGGCACCAGACTTGCCTTCCTAATGTCGGCCGACTTCATAAGAAAAAATCGGCACACTTGAAAGATACCAAATGTCAGTTTGCGGGGTTGGTTTGCTTTGTAATAAAATAACCTTTGTATTTGATATCCTGTCGGTAAGTTTAAGCAAGGAGTTTATTGCTCGCTGTGTTTATACATCACCCGGGATTTTATTTGTTTGCCATGTGTTATCAAAATTGATGTTTGCAGGGCAAATATATACACAACAATAACTTCTTTAATAATACTTTGTAACCCATGCTAGCGAAAAGATTATCATTTGCACTCACAGTGAATGTATTTTGAAATAATGGTTTTTATTTGCGAGATACCGTCGTATAGTTACCTGGATACAATACAATCTTGGTCAGTTTGCACCTTGTAACTTATCATGCGTGAATGGCAGGTGCCTTCAAGCAATCTGGTGATATTTTCGTCTCGTTTGCGATTTTGTTATTTGACATAAGCGATACACACTACAGTAAGGATGCATACACAAACCGGCATCCGCTACATTTACGGAGTTCGTAGATATATTGTTTTCTTTAATAAATTTCGCATGATGAAAAAAGAAGGAATAAATGATAACAATGCAAGTTTAGTTTCTTTCATTTTATTTTAAAATAAG
>JAECUM010011258.1:0-19015 GCA_016617855.1 Megalonaias nervosa | reverse complement strand
AGCTTGGTTCAGAAATTCGGTGCCTTTGTCAGTTTGCCATCGAAGAGTGTGACGCCCACTTTGTTTCAACACCAGTTTGAGGGCTCGCACTAACTCTCTGCTCGATTTGGAAGTCAATGGCACGACCCAAGCAAATTTGAAAAACACGTCGATGACACAAAACAAATATTTGTAGCCGCGATTGTAGGTGGCCAAATGAGAGACATCGGCTAAATCGGCTTGCCATTGATGATCGAAGCCTTCCACTCAGGTGCGACTTCTGGAAAATTTTCGTCGAATCGGTTTGTGTAAGGTGTACGTGGCTTGTTCTTTTAACCAGCGTTGCACTGGAGGTAAACGAACGCTTTTCAGTCGAGTTTTGGCAGCACGATACAATTTCTGAACTCTTCCGTAACCTGCAGGATGGGATGGATCGTAGTAAATACTGGCTAACACATTCTCCATTTTTGTCTTTTTTTTTTAATAATTGATCCACTCTTCGCTGATGGTACTCTGAAGTGGTTTAGAAACGGCTTTACGTGTCCGATGTGCCACAGGAGTAGAAGTCGAAGGTAGTTTTGGTGGTAGTGGTGGTAATGGAATGGCTTTGGTCTTCTTTTCTTTTTTCACTTCTGCTTTCCCTTCTTTCTTTTTCACTTCTGTCGAAGGTGGAGTGGACATCATCTTTTTAACCCAAGCTTTAAGTTCTTCTCGTTGCGGTGTAGGGGAAGGGGTCAACAAGGACCCTGGAATCTTACTAGGGATGGGAGCTGCTGACGGTGTTTGAAAGACTTTTCTTGCCTCTTCTTCCTCAGTCAACCGTGGGGCTGCATCTGTTTTGACCACTGGGAGTGGTAGTGGTTGTGGTGGTGGTGGTGGTGGTGGTGAACGTTTCATCAGGGCCTTAAAATCTTTCAGAGTGGGTGGAGCTATTTCGTCTAAAGCTTTCTGGTGAAAGAGTTGCAGTCGTTGCAACAATTGACCGTACCGTTGCGATTTTTCAGTTTATGACAAATCGCTGCTATCCATCAAGGATTGCAATTCGTGTTGTAACTGGAACATCTCGGTCAAATGAGGATTGGGAGGTAAATGCGGGGTTCGTTGTTCTTGCCAACGATGGTATTCCATCCATCGTTTGTAAGGCACTAAAGCTAGTTTTCGTCCTTCCATTGGATTTCAAGGATCACGTCTGAGATCTTTTGACTCCAGAGGTCCCTTTTATCTTCTTGGATCTTTTTATCTTCATCCCGCCAGGATGTTTCCCAATAGTCCTTTCAGCAAGTGTCCTCCTATTGTTTCCATTACTCCTTTCAGTAAGGGTCCTCCTATTGTGCCCATTACTCCTTTCAGTAACATGGGTAAAAAAGGCAAAATTCCTCCGCGTTGCACCAACATCTTTTTCTTTTGACCAATGGGTGTTTTCTTTTGGACCATTTGGCGAAGAACGTGTCGATGTTTGGCTAAGCATTCTTTCTGGTGTTTAGACAAAGATATTGTGCCTTTCAAGACATTCAGACAACATTCGCACACGGTATCGATGACGTCTTTGGAGGCAGTTTGAATGAGTTTTTTTCGCATGGGTGGTGGAGCTCTGGACAGGACGGACAACATGTCCCAATGTTTGGCTAAACGAGGTGGCAGTCCTTTCCTTTTCTTCTCTTTGGGGGCAGAAGAAGAATGTCTTTTAAGGGGTGACATCTTTCTCGGTTGGTTCGTTGGTTCGGTGGCACACAGTAAAAAGTACACTAACGTCGATGACTTGTCACATTGTTTTTTTTATCCTTTTTTTGGGCGCTTCGTCATAAAGGTGACGATGTGTTTTCCAAAATCACCAAAGAATCCTCCTCTTTGGTGGCTCCTCTTTTTCTTTGGACGAGTGTGCATTTTCTAGGGGTGACGTCTATGTTTGGCTAAGCGTTTTTTAGGATGACGAAACTGTCTTTTTCTTTTTCCTTTCTGGACAGAAAAACGACAATGAGGAGACATCTTTTGGTACACAACATACACTGAAGTCCATGACTCAGTATGCATCCTTTTATCTTTCTGGTTTCTTTAGGAACGTGTTCTCTAACTTTGTGGCGAAATTATCTACTAACTTATCCATATCAAAGTAAAATCCTCCCCTTTGGTGGCTTCTCCCTTTTTTCTTTGGACGAATGTGTCTTTTCAGAGGGTGACGTCGATGTTTGGCTAAGCGCTTTTTAGGATGACGTGAATGTCTTTTTCGTTTTCCTTTTCCTTTTTGGACCGAAGAAGGAACACGATGGTAACGGTGTGTACTTCTTGGAGGGGACATCTTTGGGCGTATAGCAGCACAAAAACACTGATCCGTATTGTTTGCCTCAGGTCTTTTTATACTGGAATGCGTCGCCACTGATTGTCTTTACGTCGTATCAACTTGATGACAGGCAACACACGTCGTGGAGGAGTTCGCAACGGACTAAATCGGGACAGTTCTTGCTTGGAGAAATCCAGTAAACCCTGTAACACACCCGTTCTCTGTTGGACTTTGATTTTGGGGGCTGGTACTTTGTGAGCAGTAGTTTGAATAAAATATTGGGAGCACCCCACCGCAACCATATACAATCGTCACACTATCGTTATTTGTGTGTATAGTTATGTATTCAGTTATTATCTGTAGGGTAGTGCGGACACCTGAAAACACATTTTCTCCGCAATACTCGACTTTTATGTAGAGTGAATCCACCATCTTCATCATAATTTACGATCAGCAGCTGTTTGCTACTAATAAGCTACTCGGGATCGGCGACTTTTTGACTCATTCAGTCGTCTGTTCTTATACACATTGCTATTGTTTTATCAAATGGCACATGCTGATGATTTTGTTGGGAGTGGGATATTAAAAAATACTTTGCAAAATTTCACTTTCTTCATTTCAGTTTATGTTTGACTGTGTTACTTGCACATCTTTTATGAACATGCTGTCAAAGGAGTTGATCATGTGCTTTCTAGATGCAGCAGTGGTGTTTTCTTCTGTAAACATCACTCTTCTGTTGAAACGCCTTTAGTTCCCTCTATGTTAGACATTAGAATTAATTACTAGTACACATATTCATTACAGATTTTCTCTTTATGCAGTATGGATTACCAGTATAATTGTTTTTACCTCCCCCCCCATGAGCGAGTAAACAAGGTAGGCCATGTGACTGTGCTTGTACGAATGTAAACGTCATTAAGTCGATGATCTTATTCAATCGCTCGGATCGCGATTAGGCTTTTGGTATTTGTCAGTGGAAACGTATATCTTTGATACGTTTTCTGTATGTCTCTGGTAAAAATGGTTGTGACTTGACAGTTAATGTATTCAGGTCCCCCTTTTAACGCAGATATTTAAAAGTTTTATTTATTTATTTATTTATTTTAAAATCATTGTCCAGATCATATGTGGAGCGTCACTGTGTTCCTCTGCTTTCGCAGGTTGCTATTAAGTCCGTTATTGACTCTTATTTTTTGCCGGTGTTAAGGGACGACAGTCATGTGATGCAAATAGGGAAGTAGAAAACAAAAATAGACAAGGACTTAGATTCGAAGCAAACTCTTCCTAGTTTGTGGAGGAAAGGGAACAATTTATAATATTTTATGCTTATAGTTTAGAATTATGACTGTGTCATATTTGTAGATATGACAAATTGCGGGGATTTCTAAATTTAGAAATTGGATCATCTTAAGAGTGTTTCAGTAAAGTTTAGGGCGAATATTGAGCAACTACTTACACGATAATATAGACAGGTGATATTTTAAAGAGAAATCATGGAGTTCGGGTCCGACTTTGTATACGTGTACGATTTGCCGGAGTTTGAATACATCTCTGAAGATGAATATGATGTTGGAATGAATCTCAGGTATTCATAAGCTCTACTGGCCTTCTACTGTATTAAAAGTCATACAGGTCATGTTGCGCATTTACTCATCGTAAATGAAAATATGAATTATTGTTTTAAAATATAATTTGTTTAATTCAAGTCAATTCAGTCCTGATTACTGAACGTACTGTACCTTTACTGTCATCAAGAAACTTCCAGGCGAAAATTAGTGATCGCTGTGGACTTTTAGCGGCCAGATATTAAACTTGGCCAAGAGATGAGCATTTTGGGTCCGATCGTCACAATATCGAGTAGCACGAATTTGTTTATCATATGCGTATCTTTCACTGACATAACACTGTGTGACATTCAATCTGAACTGGATCCAAATAAAGTGAGTGCCAGTAAAGGTATTTAAAATAAAATTCTAAAACAAACCCACCCATTACTGAAAAAAATCAGTGTTAGATGCCTATATGACCAGTAGAACTTTTTGGAATAGTAAAAGTCGAACAGGTCACGTAGGCCTTAAACACCATTTCAATAATGGATATCATTTTTTTTTTAAAGAAATGATTCAATATATATTTTTTAATGGCAATTGTTCACTTTATTTATGCACTAGGTTAAATGCTAAACTGTATTACATACACATACAGAGTAATTAGCTTAAAAGATCAGACCAGTTATTGTATTCTTACACCATCCCATTTGTTTGTAATCCCTCCCCAGCTAATTTTAAAACAAAAGGTATCAAGGATATAAAAAAATGCACAATACTTTGTCATTTCATTCATTGATTTATAAGTTCCAACCAGATTGTCTCCAGGGATTCCCCAACACTGTGAACTTGTTCATATATGCAACCTCTAGATCGCTACAACATTCTTGCAGACTGCCAGCATGGTTTCTGTGCCAGATGAAGCTGTGAAACACAGCTCATAACCCTAGTGGATGAGCTCGCCAAATCCTTAGACAGAGGGAAGCAGTATGACCTTGCTATCCTTGACTTTAGTAAGGCTTTTGATCGTGTCCCCCATGAAAGACTCCTCAGTATGTTGGACCACTATGGCATCAGGGGTTACATCCAGAAATGGATCAGAGGTTTCCTATCAGACAGATTACAGAGAGTTATAGTAGATGGAGCAACATCAGACCTAGCACTGGTTGTTAGTGGGGTACCACAAGGGAGTGTTTTGGGCCCTGTCCTCTTCCTGATGTTCATCAATGATCTACCTGCGAGACATTTTGCAGATGACTGTATAGTCTCCTGGGAAATAAATGTCTCCAAGGACTGTGAGATCCTTCAAGAAGACCTGAACCAACTGGTCCTCTGGGAAAGAACTTGGGGTATGATGTTCCACCCAGAAAAATACAGCATCCTAAGAGTTTACAGGAAGAAATCACCAATCTTGTCCAAATACACTCTCAAGGGGCATAAGTTAGCAAATGAGCAGGCAACAAAATATCTCGGGGTTGAATTGTCCAGAGACCTCTCTTGGAAAAGGCACATAGACAAGATAGTGAAAAAGGGAACAGTAACCTTGGTTTCCTGCGCTGCAACCTCCAAATCAACAATGAAGAAGTAAAAAGTGCAGCATATTTCTCTCTGGTTTGACCAGGTCTTGAGTATTGCTCGACTCTGTGGAACCCACATAATAAAGCTCTAATAAATAAGATAGAGATGATTCAAAGGAGAGCTGCTAGATTCACCACAAATAAATACCGTGACACTAGCAGTGTCAGTGTAATGTTGAACCATCTCCAGTGGAAATCACTCGAATCCAGGCGAACCAAGGCCCAGCTGACCATGTTGTACAAGATTGCGAACAACCTAGTGGACATACGAGCGGACAAATACCTGACCCTGGCATATAACCAAACTAGGGCAAACCACAGGAAAAAGTTCCAATTAAAGTCAGCATCGACAAATTGTTTAAAGTTTAGCTTCTTCCCATGTACATAGGGACTTGGAACAAATTACCAGCAATAATTGCGGAAGCTCCTGACTTGGTATCTCACAAGCAGGAGCTTTCCAGAATCATGCTCTAATGAACTAATCAGCTGCAAGTAAGACCTAGTGATTCTCAGGGCTATGCCGGTTGAGGTTTCATATCTCATCGCCGCTACAGTAGCTGGATTGGTCTGGGTATGAAGGGACGAAAACGTACACTGACACTCTTTTACTTATTTCTGCCTTTCCTATCATTACTCTTCTGACTGTCCTATCACTTCCGTCTTTACTTTATCTTTGACCACGCACCACACATTGCTTAATAGTCAGGTGTGACTGCGTCAATGTATTTATAGACATAGACATAGACAATCAAATGGGAGCTTCATTTGCAACATGGTCACCATATTTGCTTGGGCCAGTCTTTGTTTTCAACAGATGTGATGTACCAGTAGTTTGCCATCTTTGATGATCTCAATAATTTGATAAATTTTGGATTTATATCTCATTGAATACATGTATACAAGCATGGCTCTTATTTATTTGCTTGGTTTCTTTTAGAAATATTAAAACTAGACAGTGCAAATATTGAATGCGAACAACACACTTTTTAATGAAATAGATGGTTCTAGAAACCAGAAATGGACAGCAAACAGTCTGCCTGATTATTTACATCAGGAACTTCCATTTGCATTGAAACACTAATAACTCTAGTGACCACTTGGTGACAGAGAGGTTACAAATTTTAAATCAGTGAATCAAATGACTAAGTTTTGTGCACTTTTTTGTACATGAAAGGTGAATGTACCTTTCTTGATTATTGCAGTCTGAGATGCTTCTAAGCAAGATAATTTGGTCTGTTAAGTAGGAACAAAATATAGAAGAATATATGTCTATATATATATTTTTTATTTATGCCAACAGCAAGCAGTAAGCGCTTAAAACCATGATTTGTTGGTATGTGTCCATAGCAAGCACACAAGGGCGTAAAACTGTTGTGTTGTTTAGATATACCAACAACAAGTAGCAAGGGCATACAACAATTGTTTTGTTTATGTAGGCCAAGAGCAAGCAGCAAGGGCATAAAACTTTTGTTTTGTTTCGATATACCAACAGCAAGTAACAAGGAAATAAAAGCAGTAAGGACTTAAAATTGTGTGATTTTGTTTTGATATCTGTACCAACAGCAAGCAGCAATGACATAAACAGTGTTTTTGTTTTGCAGTTAATAATAATATGTATATATAATCAGTGAAGTCAAATATCATCTGAAGAGTAGAGCTACAATGACCGTGAAAACTCTACATGGATGTTAACAATTTACACTTAGTTGATATGTAAAGACATGTATATAACAATCTTCCCATTGGTGATGCAAGCATACATATGAATTCTTACTGAAATGTAAGGTTCCTCATTAACACATTTTCTGACTTGTGTGCAGCATGTTGCTAGTATCATGTTTGACTATTATTGTAATTGAAGTTTTAAATCCAGCAGATTTAGTTAGTCCATTTATCCATTCTAGTATCATGTTTGACCAAGTACTATTATTGTAATTGAAGTTTTAAATCCAGCAGATTTAGTTAGTCCATTTATCCATTCTAGTGTCATGTTTGACCAAGTACTATTATTGTAATTGAAGTTTTAAATCCAGCAGATTTAGTTAGTCCATTTATCCATTCTAGTATCATGTTTGACCAAGTACTATTATTGTAATTGAAGTTTTTAAATCCAGCAGATTTAGTTAGTCCATTTATCCATTCTTGCATCTCTTCATCCATATATCTATCTAATGTACATTCTGTACCCATCTATCAATTCATCCATTGTTGAGTCAACGAGAATTAAAATTAAGTTGGTGGTAGAAAAAAAGTTATTACATACCATCTAATCAGTCACTTGACATTAAATCAGTTGATTATAATAGGCTATAAAACTGTTGCCCAAAGGATGATGATGATGATGAAGATGATTTTAATTAATAATCATCATCTTTTGAAATCCAGTTGAAATGCCTACTGTTAGTTGTGGAATGACCTTCTTTTTGTGATCTGTATTTATTTATTGTATTTGTTGCAAAATAAATAGTCATTAGTATTTTAGCTCTACTGGTTATAGACCAGTACAGCTTACTGGTATAGGATGGTCTGTTGTCTGCCACCCATTCTTAAATAAAAATGGTGCCAGACATAAATTCAACATGGCTGCCATGACGACTATCTTAAAAATTGTTATCACTACACTGTATTCTTCCTGAATTGATGATCATTATGACATTGTCTACTTTCTCCTAAATGAAAATGGTGCCAATCTGATGTCCACTATGTGTGCCACAGCAGCTAATTTGAACATCTTGTTATTGCTGAAGAATATCAGAAATGCCTTCAAAATTCAAGATGTTGAAATATTCTCATTCCAGTATTGACATTTGACAACTTGTGGAATTGTGGTTGAAATTTGGATAGTTATTCCTTGACAGTGTTCATGTTTTTCTTTCTTTCATTGGCCATTCTTGTGTGGCATGGTTAGCCACCTCATGTGTCTGAGTTTAAAAAATCCAAGATTTTTCCATCACATATATCCTTTCAGTGGTAAATCTTTTCGTATATCGAACTAGTCACACACACTTTTTGGTAAATGTGAAAAGTCGATCAAGTGTGATGAATTTCTTCTTCACATAGGGATAGTGAAGTTGTATTCATCACTAATCACAGTACTTTACAATGAGTTTCTCATGTAAGGAAAAAGTTTTAAACAACGTCTCTTTGCATGAACTGGTGATAGATTGTGACAGTGAATCTGCTGGCAAAAGAAATCCTAGAAATGCATTCATTGACTCACAACACCTCCTAAATTCAAGGGCAATACTGATAGCATAATTCGTGGCATGGCAAGTCTTACAATATATTTGCAGAAGAACCTTATCACTGGTTTGTCAGAAAACAAAAAAGACCCCCAAAACTCTCTGTCTGCAGTCATTTTCAGTCTCGGTCATTTTAAGGCATGCAAATACCTTTTATTCATGACTATATTCCAGAGTAAAATGTGGAATGGTTCTTTACATTTGACTAGAATCTGTACACAGTCAATTTAATGTGCATGCAGCTCCAGAGGTAGATTCTGAATGTGCTTTTCCAGACTTCCATGAAAAATACTAAACATATACCAGATTTCTTAAGTTCTTGTATCACATTTGCTAAGCTCCAGCTATTAAGTCATGTATAAGCTGTAATCTACCTGTCTTGGGAATATTACCGCAGCCGTGTGTTTGATGTCTAAAGATTGCTGCGGGCTAGTGTTAAACTCTTGTGCAAGGTTACATGACCAGCCAGAGACCGGAATCTTGAATCAGCAAAGGCGATAGATTGCACCATCTAAACAAAGGCTTGCTGTTATCACACCAATGTGTTAAAGCTTAGTTCGAAGATCAAAGGAAAGCCCATGGGGTGAGCAGGGCATATTCTTATCTGTCCCTACATTGACAGACAGCGAGAGGGACATTGTCTGCAAAGTTTGACTGGATCGGTTCACAGCGATGTCCAATCGGAATTGAGATAGAGGGTATGATTACAATTCCAACCCAAATGATACTTCAGATGCGTAAGAGAAAATTTAGTATTCGCCTGGAAGGATTGCGGATCAATAGGGTTTACTCCAAGAAAGAAGTCACTCATAATTTGGTGGCAAAACTTAGAGGTAGATTCTAAGAAAAGACAAAGCTTCGAAAGGTGAGTAAGTTATTTGCTCAATTTTTGCAGAATATTATGGCATCATAATTGTAATTATTTGTGGTATGTATATTTAATTACTAGGATAGTTTAGTATGTAGAATTACCTTTGTAGAGTTTCATTTACATGTGTATTTGAGAAATGGGCTTGAGTCTATGTAGAGAATTATTAGATGCAAGGTGGAATTACATAAATTGTTAGCTTGTGGTCAGAATTAATTTTGTGATTCACTGTTCGGTTACTTCATAGTAAACCAGTGCATTTATTAATGCACTATGTTAGAATTTACACATGCTTGAATTGTGAATTTGGAATGGTTGAAGTATGTAAGATTAGTTACTATGGACATATGAATACATCAGAGCATGGATATTTGAATATTTGTGTACTTTGTATGAGTTGTAAGGTAAAGAATGCATCTGATTATTGTGATATTGTCAGTATAACAGGATTAGGAATATGTATTAATGTGACAGAATTTATTGATGTATGTATAAGAAGTAAGTGATACCCTGCTGTATTACGACATTTGTTTTACCATACAAGAACATATGGGTATCTTGATGTGAACAAATGCATGATTGAAGAAATTTAATAACCGTTATCTGATGATAAACTGAGTGTAGTGTGAGATGAGAGGGCTAAGGAAAAAGATTGTACCGTCCTTGTATTTTCACAGGAAGCCTGAGACAGTTGAAGTCGACAGAAGAATAGTCATGGTAGAGAAGTGGAGGAGGAGAAGAAGAATAGAGAAAGTTGAGGAGGAGAAGGAGTCTAGAGAAAGTTGAGGAGAAGGAGGAGAAGGAATTTGGAGACAAGTCGAGGAGGAAAGGGAGAAGGAAGTGAGAGAAATAAGAGAGAATGGATACACCAGATGAGTAGAAATACAAGGACAGGGGGAAATCAATCTCACACTGCTAATCAAGTGATGTAATAGGCTTATTAAAGGGGTCGAACGGAAGGAGTAATTGGAAATTTGAGTCATTTGATTATTGAATTGTTATTAAATTGTTATTTATTGAATTTCAACCTTTTTTGTATATTTAATGATCTAAGCATCTGCATTGCTGCCTGGGGGATCGGAGCTTTACATCTATCTTTCGCTAAATTTAACTTCCAACAAAACAGAGCCTGGGTGGGACTTCTATAATAGTTTAAATAAAACATTGGGAGCACCCCACACCAACCATAACAATTGCCACATCTTGGTGATTGTCTCGGAATTTTCCAAACTACTTGAGTCATGTGGCTGCATCCTTCATTTTAAAGTGATTGACAAATGTCAGATGATCAGAGTTGGGAGGCACTGTATCATCGACATCTTTTTAACTTGTTGAACAAGTGATTCAGGCAACATTAGATTTGTCAAATGTGTGATGGAACACATATGACTTTCTCCATCAACGTTTCTGAAGAAGAAAACCAAAATAAAAATGACCCTTTCAGGATAGAGGTACTGCAGTCTGAATGCATTTGTATAAAAACCTTGATATGTGATTGTCCCCAATTTCCTTCCTATTATTGATGCCAGTTGAACCTGATTTAAGACAAGTTTCCCCATCTGATAAAAAATGGAAACCAATAACTACTTCTTTATCAACATCTTCTGCTACTATAGCTGCTGCTGCTGCACCAAAAAGGCAGCATCCTATAAGAAAAATGTGCAAGACAGAACAGGCCTGTTACAAAGGTTACTGGATTGGTCCAGACAAGTGATGTGATGTGATGTTATTATGATTTTGAATGTAGCTTTAAAAAATTTTCAGTCATATCGCTACAATGTCTGCAGTGTGACAGTTTATAGTGATGTCTAGCATTGGGGCATCATGCCGCAGACATGTAGCATGATGTCCCACCCAGTCACATTATCCTGACACCAGGCCGACCAGTCCTAACACTAACCTCTTAATGCTGAGCACCAAGCGAGGCAGCTGTTAGTATCATTTTTGTAAGTCTTTGGTATGACTCGGCCGGGAATCGAACCCACGACCTCCCGCATCCGAGGCAGACGCTCTAACCACCAGGCCACCGGAGCGGTGGTCCAGACAAGAATTAGTCCATTGAAAACACATTGTTGTTCAGTAGTGCCCAAATGGTGAAAAAGAAAATTCCAGTCCATGAAAAGATAAATGTGCTTATTTAGTGAAAAGAATTACCACCTATGCTGATAGGACTGTTGTTATAAGTCACTACTTTCTTGTTAGGAGGAGTGTTGAGGTCATAAAGAAAATAGACCTATCTCATAAGACATCACACCTGTGCACCTCTACATCACACCTGTACACCTTGATCTTATGTAAGGGCAAAAATTAACTTGAATTCCTTACAAATGGTTGATGGAAGTTCATCTTTGGTACAAAGGATGGATACTGCATTTACCTCCTAATCCTAATCTCACCAAGACATCACACAAAAAGAGTTATAATCATTGATGGATCAAACATATTTGTCAGAAACAGAATAATGGCAGTGGTATGGACAGATATTGCTACATCAACTGTTTCATGAGAAATCTTTAAATGAGATGACTACACCTACTTTGAAAGATTTCAAGAATCATTAAAAGAAAAGCAAAACAAAAAACAGCAGCAGCTCCAAAGAAGATGGCAGAATCAGTTATAGGGACTGAAGAGAAAGATGATGACAGACACAGCTGTGGGGATGGAAGAGAAAGATGATGGCAGACACAGCTGTGGGGATAGAAGAGAAAGATGATGGCAGACACAGCATTGGTGATGGAAGAGAAATATGAGGCAGACACAGCTATGGGGATGGAAGAGAAAGATGATGGCAGCCACAGCTATGGGGATGGAAGAGAAAGATGATGGCAGACACAGCTGTGGGGATGGAAGAGAAAGATGAGGGCAGATACAGCTGTGGGGATGGAAGAGAAAGATGATGGCAGACATAGCTGTGGGGATGGAAGAGAAAGATGATGGCAGACACAGCTGTGGGGATGGAAGAGAAAGATGAGGGCAGACGCAGCTATGGGGATAGAAGAGAAAGATGATGGCAGACACAGCTGTGGGGATGGAAGAGAAAGATGATGGCAGACACAGCTGTGGGGATGGAAGAGAAAGATGAGGGCAGACACAGCTGTGGAGATGGAAGAGAAAGATGATGGCAGACACAGCTGTGAGGATGGAAGAGAAAGATGATGGCAGACACAGCTATGGGGATAGAAGAGAAAGATGATGGCAGACACAGCTGTGGGGATGGAAGAGAAAGATGATGGCAGACACAGCTGTGGGGATAGAAGAGAAAGATGATGGCAGACACAGCTGTGGGGATGGAAGAGAAAGATGATGGCAGACACAGCTGTGGGGATAGAAGAGAAAGATGATGGCAGACACAGCTGTGGGGATGGAAGAGAAAGATGAGGGCAGACACAGCTGTGGAGATGGAAGAGAAAGATGAGGGCAGACACAGCTGTGGGGATGGAAGAGAAAGATGATGGTAGACACAGCTGTGGGGATGGAAGAGAAAGAAAAAGGAGAAGACTTTTAAGAGTCTTGAATCATACCTGCTAAAATACCCAAGTAGACACCTCAAGAACAGGTTGGATGAAATATAAAATACCGAAGTTGACATCTCAAAAATTTGTTGGATGAAAAAAATGTATGTGAACAACCTTGATAGCAGAATAGATAAAGAGAGAAGTGAAGAAAGAATTCAAACAAGTACCTACTACCCATGTTCACCATTTACTTCTTTTGCTCATGAGACACAAAATGCATTGTGATAAAAAAATACCGCGTGAAGAAAAGAGCATTGGTAGTTGTTTAACTTATTGAGCAGCAAGATAGATAAACTTTTAGCATAGCTGTTACTACAGTCCTGCTAATGAAGCTGGCTATAGAGGAATTCAGAAATTGTATCTTGCAGCCAAAATTAAACTTAAAAATCTCAATCTCTGCAAGAAATACAACAGTGGTTACCCCATGCAACAAAAATTTTGAAGAAGTCAAACTAATGTAGCAGAAGTTAATCATCATTGGCAAGCTGATTGAGCAGATGTCTCCCATTAAGCTTTGTGCAGTCAAGCTTACAAATATTTATTTTGTGTCATTCATGTTTTAAAAATTGGCAGTTCCTTTGATCTCTGAAACAAGTTCTTAGTGCAAGGTGTTTAAAAATTGCCTTGAAACAAAATGTTGTCAAGATGTTCTGCAGTGACAAAGAGAAATAGGTACTAAATTAACTTTTTTAAAAGAATTGGGAAAAGACATCCAATTTTTTCACCTATGAAATTTTTGAAACAAAAGCCAGTGTCATTGAATGTTTTCAAAGAATCTTGAAATGACATATGTGGAAATATATTTACACATCAGGATACTCTCAAATACATTAACATGTTACCACTTCTACTTAAATTTGAGTCAGTTGTACCACTGTAGCATCAGATGTGCTCAGAAGAAGAGACGTCTCTAAGCAAAGTGACCATGTTCTATCAATATTTTGGAATGTTGAAGACCAGATAAATGAAAGAAGTGTTAAGCACCAGACATTGGGTTCAAATTGGAAAAACAAAATGTACATTGGACAAAGGCTCTTTACCAAACTGGAAGACACAATTATTTTATGTCACAGGATGAGTGCATGGACATGCCCTACATGTAATTTCCACGAGTGGAAGTAATAATTGTCACCATTGGCTCCGGACTCTGATTCGAGATCCAGGGCTGTAGAGAGCAATCACAGGCCCTGGGGTAAGAAACACCCAGGCCTCTGTTAGTTCTTGTGCAAGCAAAATTTTTCTTTTATAAAATTAAAAAGTGTTGTTTGGCCCAGGCCCCAAAACAGCCTGGGCCCCTGGGATATATCCCCAGTTGTCTCCCCCTCTTGTCGGCAAAGTCGAGATCAAAGATCATGTCTTCAGCACCAAAAATGTTTGTTTATTGGTATCATCAGGTTTGCTGTCCTCAACAAAACTACCAATCAAAACCCTTTTTGAGCTCCAACATTCAGTGTATCCAAGTCACAAGTCACCTGAGAGGAATAGATATTGTGTACCAGACCTTTTGAACTTAACACTGCCCTAAATAATTACTTGAGATCATACTTGACTCTGTTTTAAGTTATGGGACAGTTGGGAACCAACAGTACCCACGTCATTTTGTATGTTAATTATGCAGAAGAATATGATTCGTGCTGACTTGGTTTCACTCCAGACCAAGGCAGATATGATGGACATTTCCACCCTATAAAATCAGGCCAACTCTGTGTACAGCTTCGGTCAACACTTGCCATTGAACACAGCAAACAAAATCTTGTGTGCAGAACTTGATATCAGCACTCAGACAGAAATGATCCTAATTGCCCGTTCAGAATGGAAGATTCCATATAATGATTTCAGGTATTATATAAATCATTATGAAAACTCCACAAAATTCAGAACATCAGAACCTATCATTGGAGAGTGACATCCCTTGCATGAAACAAATTGCAGAGATCAGGTGGTATTGTATGCTGATCATTGTATCAGACATGTATAGCACATGTATAACTGACTCATGCATACGTCCTGATGGGTGACCTTGACCAGAGTGCATACCCTGCTGGCACCCACTGACAGTGAAACACATTCTTGTTGAGTATATCATATTCCATTGTCTGAGTCAAAACATCATGATCATGTATCACACTAGAAAATCTTGGACTTTTAAGGGAATGTGGTTTGAAAAAAATAAGGATTTTATATCTGTTACCTTTAGGTTTTATTTTATGTACATTCTGTAGAGTGTGAGCATCTTTAATTGTTGTATTTTACCTTTTAGTACTTTACATTTACATTTATTAGGATTTATCTTCCTAAATTCTTTGCACAGTTTGTCAAATTTTAATTGGCACCAAAATATCCTTCATTTTCCTGAAGTGCCATTAAATGCTAATAAATATTCATCATACAGACATACATCTTTATGAAAGGTTAGTTACCTGTATCAAACTGTCCCCCACCACACATGTGTGCATTCATAACCACAAATCCCTCCCATTTGCATCAGAAAAACCATTTGATAGCTATCAAGGTGAGTAACTGCATGTAACAGTCCAACACCTACCATAATCATCTGTCAGTAGGTGGTTAGGGTGTACTTTAGGATTTCAGGACTGATTCTCAGTTTCAGAAGGCTTGACTTGTAAGCAAAATGTCAGAAATAGGGAATCAGAAAATTCATATACTTTGCCATCAGATTGATGTGTGGGCAGTTCTATTCTTAATAAATACATATCTTGGAATAAAATGTGACATTTTTGTGTGTCAATAAACTGGGGACACAGGCACCATCAGACATGCATCTGTACTAAACCAACCTATAAAAACTTGAAGGGAGGCAAATCAAAGTGTGATCTCACTGTCCAAGTGTTGCTATCAGCAACTATGAAAATATAGTTACCTACCATGTCAGCTATAGCTCGCTGCTGTATACTTAGAACTTCTGGCACATACACAGAACAAGAAAGCTGTCACTGACTGTGATGATGATACATGTAAGTGCATGTGTTCACATGCCTGTGTGTTGGAATTATGTTATTAGTTAGATGCACATGTTTTTCATAGAATGTTAGTTTTCATTATTGGATTGGTGGTGTTTTGTATAAAATGTATACAAGTGGATTAGTAGCCTTATGTCATTGAATGTTTAAATGATAAGGTGAACTAGTTATACATGTATAGATGACAACATTTTATTTTATCAAAGGGGCCAGAAGTGTCAGCAACTCGCTCATTGATAACATTGCATATCAGATGGGAACTGTATGTTTATCATCCAGTTTCATTTCTTTCATTTATTATGTCATTTATTCAATGATATGAAACACTTATGTTACTGACAAGCAGAAGTGTGGCCATTTTGAGATATCCACCTGGTGCTTGGGTAATTTTTTTGTCACTTTCTTTGTCAAAGTAACAAGTTAGGTGTGTGTTAAATGGTAAAACTTGTCAGAGAAACAAAATCATGTAATGCTCAACACAATTTAACTGTGTTATCACCCCACCCACACACACTTGAATAAAAATATATATTTCGCAATTTTGAGTTATAAGATGTCTGTGTAAAAGGAGTGTGGTATTGACCTCTGTGTAACAATGAATCTACTGTTCAAGAAGAATTCACCCATAGTAATATTTTATTGTACATGCAGTATGCATTGCCTAGAATAATATAATAAGTCCAATTCAATAAAGTCACAGAACTTGTTTTACCTTAAGGTCAGTAGCTTTCTAGTATGTAACTGCACAGTTATATTTCTAACCTCAATACATTCTCGAGACAGTCAAAAAGCAAATTATCGACAAAAGATCTTAATGATCATAACAAGACACAACTGGAATATTGTGTAATTTATAAGATTTGTTTATTCTTTTCATGGTGGTTGTATATTAGTCTTGCACACATTTTTAATATTTTTGATGACTGATTGGTCATAGATATTGTCATCACACCCAGCATAAATCTGAATCCTTTTAATCCTCTCTATTGCTCTTTCAGCTTGTATCATTTGAGTAGCAATGTTTTTGGTTTGTTGTATTTTGTGCTTGGATAGCTTCTTCTTGTTACTTTTAAATGGTGGAATTATGAGACCTATACCTTCAGGGTGGTTAGATATGTTATTTAAAAAAAAATGTATCTACTATAATGGCATCACCTTCCTCACATAGGCACAAAATGCCAGACAAGGTAGTAATTTGCTTGTCTCACTAATTTGCACCATTGTATCCAGATTTTTCATCTTTCGGGGACTAATATGAACATGTGCAAGGTAAAATTTGTACATCTATCCACTTATTACTGTGATAAGATCAAATACAACAACAGATTTCTTTTGTTGTCATTGTAATAGTCAGATCAACTCGCAGGCTATATGTCATGAAATCAATACTTGCTAGAAGTTGGTTTCACAGGCTTCTCTGATTAAAAAAAGTGCTGCCCTCAGGGCAGATAAATTACATTTTCAAATTCATTGGTACAGTGATTTTTGTCAGACCTAAAACTTGAGATACCATGGAAGTGCAGTAGACCCAGATCTAAAATTTGGCCTACCATAGATGAGTAGAATACCCTGACCTAAAATTTGGCCTACCATAGATGAGTAGAATACCCTGACCTAAAACTTGGCCTACCATAGATGAGTAGAATACCCTGACCTAAAACTTGGCCTACCATAGATGAGTAGAATACCTTGACCTAAAACTTGGCCTACCATAGATGAGTAGAATACCCTGACCTAAAATTTGGCCTACCATAGATGAGTAGAATACCCTGACCTAAAACTTGGCGTACCACAGAAGTGTATTAGACCCATATCTAAAACTTGGCCTGCCATAGAACTTTAGAATACCTTGACCTAAAACTTGGCCTGCTATAGTAGTGTAGAATACCCTGACCTAAAACTTGACCCACCATAGAAGTGTAGCAGACCCAAACCTAAAAGTTTGCCTACCACAGAAGTGTAGTAGACTCAGGCCTAAAACTTGGCCTACCATATAAGTGTAGAATACCCTGACCTAACTTGGCCTGCCATAGTAGTGTAGAATACCCTGACCTAAAACTTGACCTACCATAGAAGTGTAGCAGACCTAAACCTAAAAGTTTGCCTACCACAGAAGTGTAGTAGACCCAGGCCTAAAACTTGGCCTACCATGTAAGTGTAGAATACCCCGACCTAAAACTTGACCTACCATAGAAGCGTAGCAGACCCAAACCTAAAACTTGGCCTACCATAAAATTGCAGTAAACCCAGACCTAAAACTTGGCCTACCATAGAAGTGTAGTAGACCCAGACCTAAAACATGGCCTACCATAGAAGTGTAGTAGACCCAGACCTAAAACATGGCCTACCATAGAAGTGTAGTAGACCCAGACCTAAAACATGGCCTACCATAGAAGTGTAGTAGACCCAGACCTAAAACATGGCCTACCATAGAAGTGTAGTAGACCCAGACCTAAAACATGGCCTACCATAGAAGTGCAGTAGACCCAGACCTAAAACTTGGCCTACCATAGAAGTGTAGTAGACCCAGACCTAAAACATGGCCTACCATAGAAGTGCAGTAGACCCAGACCTAAAACATGGCCTGCCATAGAACTGTAGTAGACCCAGGCCTACAACTTTGCCTACCTCAGAAGTGTAGTAGACCCAGACCTAAAACTTTGCCTACCATACAAGTGTAGCAGACCCAGACCAAAAACTTTGCCTACCACAGAGTGTAATAGACCCAGATAGATTTTAAAGCAAGTATATGATGACTTGTTTGTTTGTAATTGAGGGAAAGTGAATCTTCTTATCGAAACATTAATGTTACTGAGGGTGTATAACATTATTTTTAGGTCACAACACAATGGGTTTACCAAATATTAATCAAGCCAGATTGGACTGTCTAGATGTATTTTGGTGGTAGGACCAGTGTTTTACATTGTTAAGTACTGCAAAGAACATGGTTTTAATGTTTTTTAAAATTTGGTTTTGAAAAGGAATCTAGCTTTAAACACCAAGCTTGGGGAAAGTGTGATGTCTCTAT
>JAECUM010011252.1:0-54017 GCA_016617855.1 Megalonaias nervosa | reverse complement strand
CATCCGTTTCTAGCTGCTTCCATCCGATTGAGACCAGTCCAGAGCAGTTGATAATGGTTCGGAATCGCTCCAAACCGGTTTATTCCTTACCAATTTTGCATGTTAATTCACTATTCGACAGATTTTATCCGGTTTACACCGGTTCAAACCGGATCCATCCGGTTATAACTGGTTCCATCCGGTTCAGACCAGTCCAGAGGAGATGATTCTGGTTCATAACTGGTTCAAACCGGTTTATTCCATGCCGATTTTGTATGTTAATTCACTATTGGACAGGTTTTATCCGGATTAAACCGGTTCAAACCGGGTCCATCCGGTTCTAACTGGTTCCGTCCGGTTCAGACCAGTCAGAGGAGTTGATATTGGTTCATAATCGGTTCATACCGGTTAATTCCATGCTGATTTTCTATCTTCATCGATCATTGGACAGGTTCTAACCGATTTAAACCGGATCAAACCGGTTGCATCCGTTTCTAGCTGGTTCCATCCGGTTGAGACCATTCCAGAGGAGTTGATACTGGTTCAGAACCGCTTCAGAACAGTTTATTCCATGCCCATTTTGTCTGTTAATTCACTATTGGACAGGTTTTATCCGGTTTAAACCGGTTCAAACCGGTTCAAACCGGTTCCAACTGGTTCCGTCCGGTACAGTCCAGTAAGAGGAGTTGATACTGGTTCATAACCGGTTCAATCCGTTTTATTCCATGCCGTTTTTGTATGTTAATTCACTATTGGACAGATTTTTTACGGTTTAAACCGGTTCCAACCGGTTCCCTCCGGTTCTGACAATTTCCATCCGGTTCAGACCAGTCCAGTGGAGATCATCCTGGTTCATAACCGGTTCAAACCGGTTTATTCTATGCCGATTTTGTATGATAATTCATTATTGGACAGGTTTTATCCTCTTTAAACCGGTTCAAACCGGTTCCATCCGGTTCTAACTGGTTCCATCCGGTTCAGACCAGTCCTGAGGAGTTGCTACTGGTTCAGAACCGCTTCAAACCGGTTTATTCCATTCCAATTTTATATGTTAATTCATTATTGGACAGTTTTTATCCGGTTTAAACCGGTTCTAACCGGTTCAAACCGGTTCCATCCGGTTATAACTGGTTCCATCCGGTTCAGACCAGTCCAGAGGAGATGATTCTGGTTCAATACCGGTTCAAACCGGTTAATTCCATGCCGATTTTGTATGTTAGTTCATTATTGGACAGGATTTAACCGACTTGAACCGGTTCAAACCGGTTCCATCAGGTTCTAACTGGTTCCGTCCGGTTCAGTCCTGTCCAGGGGAGTTGATACTGGTTCAGAACCGCTTCAATCCGGTTTATTCCATGCCGATTTTGTATGATAATTCATTATTTGACCGGTTTTCTTCTCTTCAAACCGGTTCAAACCGGTTCCATCCGGTTCTAATTGGTTCCATCCGGTTCAGACCAGTCCAGAGGAGTTGATACTGGTTCATGACCGGTTCAAACAGGTTTATTCCATGCCGATTTTGTATGTTAATTCACTATTGGACAGATTTTATCCGGTTTAAACCGGTTCACACCGGTTCCATCCGGTTCTAACTAGTTATATCCGGTTCAGATCAGTCCAGATGAGTTCCTTCTGGTTCATAACCGCTTCAAACCGGTTTATTCCATGCCGATTTTGTATGTTAATTAATTATTGAACAGATTTTATCCGGTTTAAACCGGTTCAAACCGGTTCAAACCGGTTCCATCCGCTTCTAGCTGGTTCCATCCGGTTGAGACCAGTCCAGAGGAGTTGATACTGGTTCAGAACCGCTTCAAACCAGTTTATTCCATGCCAATTTTGTATGTTAATTCACTATTGGACAGGTTTTATCCGGTTTAAAACGGTTCAAACCGGTTCCATCCGGTTCTAACTGGTTCCGTCCGGTTCAGTCCAGTATGAGGAGTTGATACTGGTTCATAACCGGTTCAAACCGGTTTATTCCATGATGATTTTATATCTTCATCGATTATTAGACCTGTTTTATCCGGTTTAAACCGGTTCAAACCGGTTCCATCCGCTTCTGACTGGTTCCATCCGGTTCAAACCAGTCCAGTGGAGATCATACTGGTTCAGAACCGCTTCAAACCGGTTTATCCATGCCGATTTTCTATGTTTATTCATTGTTCGACAGATTTTATCCGGTTTAAACAGGTTCAAACCGGTTCAAACCGGTTCCTTCCAGTTATAACTAGTTCCATCCGGTTCAGACCAGTCCAGAGGAGTTGATACTGGTTCATGACCAGTTCAAACCGGTTTATTCCAAGCCGATTTTGTATGTTAATTCACTATTGGACAGATTTCATCCGGTTTACACCGGTTCAAACCGGTTCCATCCGGTTCTAACTGGTTCCATCCGGTTCAAAGCAGTCCAGAGGAGATGATTCTGGTTCAATACCGGTTCAAACCGGTTTATTCCATGCTGATTTTGTATGTTAATTCACTATTGGACAGGTTTTATCCGGTTTAAACCGGTTCAAACCGGTTCCATCCGGTACAGTCCAGTCCAGAGGAGTTGATAGTGGTTCAGAACCGCTTCAAACCGGCTATTCCATGCCGATTTTGTATGTTAATTCACTATTGGACAGGTTTTATCCGGAGTAAACCGGTTCAAACCGGGTCCATCCGGTTCTAACTGGTTCCGTCCGGTTCAGTCCAGTCAGAGGAGTTGATATTGGTTCATAATCGGTTCATACCGGTTTATTCCATGCTGATTTTGTATCTTCATCGATCATTGGACAGGTTCTAACCGATTTAAACCGGATCAAACCGGTTGCATCCGTTTCTAGCTGGTTCCATCCGGTTGAGACCATTCCAGAGGAGTTGATACTGGTTCAGAACCGCTTCAGAACAGTTTATTCCATGCCCATTTTGTCTGTTAATTCACTATTGGACAGGTTTTATCCGGTTTAAACCGGTTCAAACCGGTTCAAACCGGTTCCAACTGGTTCCGTCCGGTACAGTCCAGTAAGAGGAGTTGATACTGGTTCATAACCGGTTCAATCCGTTTTATTCCATGCCGTTTTTGTATGTTAATTCACTATTGGACAGAATTTTTCCGGTTTAAACCGGTTCAAACCGGTTCCATCAGGTTCTAACTGGTTCCATCCGGTTCACACCCGTCCAGAGGAGATGATTCTGGTTCATAACCGGTTCAAACCGGTTTATTCCATGTCGATTTTGTATGTTAATTCCTTATTGAACAGGTTTCACCCGTTTGAACCGGTTCAAACCGGTTCCATCCGGTTCTAACTAGTTATATCCGCATCAGACCAGTCCAGAGAAGTTCATTCTGGTTCAGAACCGCTTCAAACCGGTTTATTCCATGCCGATTTTCTATGTTTATTCATTGTTGTACAGATTTTGTCCGGTTTAAACTGGTTCAAACCGGTTCAAACCGGTTCCTTCCGGTTATAACCGCCTCCATCCGGTTCAGACCAGTCCAGAGGAGATGATTCTTTTTCAATACCGGTTCAAACCGTTTAATTCCATCCCGATTTTGTATGTTAGTTCATTATTGGACAGGTTTTAACCGATTTAAACCGGTTCAAACCGGTTCCATCCGTTTCTAGCTGGTTCCATCCGATTGAGACCAGTCCAGAGCAGTTGATAATGGTTCGGAATCGCTCCAAACCGGTTTATTAATTACCAATTTTGTATGTTAATTCACTATTTGACAGATTTTATCCGGTTTACACCGGTTCAAACCGGTTCCATCCGGTTATAACTGGTTCCATCCGGTTCAGACCAGTCCAGAGGAGATGATTCTGGTTCATAACTGGTTCAAACCGGTTTATTCCATGCCGATGTTGTATGTTCAATCATTATTGGACAGGTTTTATCCGGTATAAACCGGTTCAAACCGGTTCCATCCGGTTCTGACTGGTTCCATCCGGTTCAGACCATTCTAGAGGAGTTTCTACTGGTTCAGAACCGCTTCAAACCGGTTTATTCCATGCCGATTTTGTATCTTAATTCATTATCGGACAGATTTTATCCCGTTTAAACCGTTTCTAGCTGGCACCATCCGATTGAGACCAGTCCAGAGGAGATGATTCTGGTTCATAACCGGTTCAAACCGGTTTATTCCATGCCGAATTTGTATGTTAATTAACTCTTGCACAGATTTTATCCGGTTCAGACCAGTCCAGAGGAGATGATTCTGGTTCACAACCGGTTCAAACTGGTTTATTCCATGCCGATTTTGTATGATAATTCATTATTGGACAGGTTTTATCCGGTTCACACCGGTTCCATCCGGTTCTAACTGGTTGCATCCGGTTCAGTCCGGTCCAGAGGAGTTCATATTGGTTCATAACCGGTTCAAACCGGTTTATTCCATAATGATTTTATATCTTCATCGATTATTAGACCGGTTTTTTCCGGTTTAAACCGGTTCAAACCGGTTCCATCCGGTTCTAACTGGTTCCGTCCGGTTCAGTCCAGTAAGAGGAGTTGATACTGGTTCATAACCGGTTCAAAACGGTTTATTCCATAATGATTTTATATCTTCATCGATTATTAGACCGGTTTTTTCCGGCTTAAACCGGTTCAAACCGGTTCCATCCGGTTCTGACTGGTTCCATCCGGTTCAAACCAGTCCAGTGGAGATCATACTGGTTCAGAACCGCTTCAAACCGGTCTATTCCATGCCGATTTTCTATGTTTATTCATTGTTGGACAGATTTTATCCGGTTTAAACAGGTTCAAACCGGTTCAAACCGGTTCCATCCAGTTATAACTGGTTCCATCCGGTTCAGACCAGTCCAGAGGAGTTGATACTGGTTCATGACCGGTTCAAACCGGTTTATTCCATGCCGATTTTGTATGTTAATTCATTATTTTACAGATTTTCTCCGGTTTAAACCGGTTCAAACCGGTTCCATCCGTTTCTAGCTGGTTCCATCCGGTTGAGACCAGCCCAGAGGAGTTCATACTGGTTCAGAACCGCTTCAAACCAGTTTATTCCATGCCAATTTTGTATGTTAATTCACTATTGGTCAGGTTTTATCCTTTTTAAACCGGTTCAAACCGGTTCCATCCTGTTCTAACTGGTTCCGTCCGGTTCAGTCCAGTAAGAGGAGTTGATACTGGTTCATAACCGGTTCAAACCGGTTTATTCCATGATGATTTTATATCTTCATCGATTATTAGACCTGTTTTATCCGGTTTAAACCGGTTCAAACCGGTTCCATCCGCTTCTGACTGGTTCCATCCGGTTCAAACCAGTCCAGTGGAGATCAAACTGGTTCAGAACCGCTTCAAACCGGTTTATCCATGCCGATTTTCTATGTTTATTCATTGTTCGACAGATTTTATCCGGTTTAAACAGGTTCAAACCGGTTCAAACCGGTTCCATCAGGTTCTAACTCGTTCCATCCGGTTCACACCAGTCCAGAGGAGATGATTCTGGTTCATAACCGGTTCAAACCGGTTTATTCCATGCCGATTTTGTATGTTAATTCCTTACTGGACAGGTTTTACCCGTTTGAACCGGTTCAAACCGGTTCCATCCGGTTCTAACTAGTTATATCCGCATCAGACCAGTCCAGAGAAGTTCATTCTGGTTCAGAACCGCTTCAAACCGGTTTATTCCATGCCGATTTTGTATGTTTATTCATTGTTGTACAGATTTTGTCCGGTTTAAACTGGTTCAAACCGGTTCAAACCGGTTCTTTCCGGTTATAACTGGTTCCATCCGGTTCAGACCAGTCCAGAGGAGATGATTCTGTTTCAATACCGGTTCAAACCGGTTAATTCCATCCCGATTTTGTATGTTAGTTCATTATTGGACAGGTTTTAACCCATTTAAACCGGTTCAAACCGGTTCCATCCGTTTCTAGCTGCTTCCATCCGATTGAGACCAGTCCAGAGCAGTTGATAATGGTTCGGAATCGCTCCAAACCGGTTTATTCCTTACCAATCTTGCATGTTAATTCACTATTCGACAGATTTTATCCGGTTTACACCGGTTCAAACCGGATCCATCCGGTTATAACTGGTTCCATCCGGTTCAGACCAGTCCAGAGGAGATGATTCTGGTTCATAACTGGTTCAAACCGGTTTATTCCATGCCGATGTTGTATGTTCAATCATTATTGGACAGGTTTCATCCGGTATAAACCGGTTCAAACCGGTTCCATCCGGTTCTAACTGGTTCCGTCCGGTTCAGACCATTCTAGAGGAGTTTCTACTGGTTCAGAACCGCTTCAAACCGGTTTATTCCATGCCGATTTTGTATCTTAATTCATTATCGGACAGATTTTATCCCGTTTAAACCGGTTCAAACCGGTTCCATCCGTTTCTAGCTGGCACCATCCGATTGAGACCAGTCCAGAGGAGATGATTCTGGTTCATAACCGGTTCAAACCTGTTTGTTCCATGCCGAATTTGTATGTTAATTAAATATTGCACAGATTTTATCCGGTTTAAACCTTTTCAAACCTGTTCCATCCGGTTATAACGGGTTCCATCCGGTTCAGACCAGTCCAGAGGAGATGATTCTGGTTCACAACCGGTTCAAACTGGTTTATTCCATGCCGATTTTGTATGATAATTCATTATTGGACAGGTTTTATCCGGTTCACACCGGTTCCATCCGGTTCTAACTGGATGCATCCGGTTCAGTCCGGTCCAGAGGAGTTGATACTGGTTCATGACCGGTTCAAACCAGTTTATTCCATGCCGATGTTGTATGTTCAGTCATTATTGGACAGGTTTTATCCGGTTTGAACCGGTTCAAACCGGTTACATCCGGTTCTAACTGGTTCCATCCGGTTCAGACCAGTCCAGAGGAGTTGATACTGGAAAAGAACCGCTTCAAACCGGTTTATTCCATGCCGATTTTATATGTTAATTCACTAATGGACAGATTTTATCCGGTTTCAACCGGTCCAAACCGGTTCCATCCGGTACTCACAGGTTCCATCCGGTTCAGACCAGGCCAGTGGAAATCATCCTGGTTCATAACCGGTTCAAACCGGTTTATTCTATGCCGATTTTGTATGATAATTCATTATTGGACAGGTTTTATCCTGTTTAAACCGGTTCAAACCGGTTCCAACCGGTCCTAACTGGTTCCATCCGGTTCAGACCAGTGCAGAGGAGCTGATACTGGTTCATGAAGGGTTCAAACCGGTTTATTCCATGCCGATGTTGTATGTTCAGTAATTTTTCGACAGGTTTTATCCGGTTTAAACCGGTTCAAACCGGTTCCATCCGGTTCTAACTGGTTCCATCCGGTTCAGACCAGTCCAGAGGAGTTGCTACTGGTTCAGAACCGCTTCAAACCGGTTTATTCCATTACAATTTTGTATGTTAATTCATTATTGGACAGAATTTATCCGGTTTAAACCGGTTCTAACCGGTTCAAACCGGTTCCATCCGGTTATAACTGGTTCCATCCGGTTCAGACCAGTCCAGAGGAGATGATTCTGGTTCAATATCGGTTCAAACCGGTTAATTCCATGCCGATTTTGTATGTTAGTTCATTATTGGACAGGTTTTAACCGATTTAAACCGGTTCAAACCGGTTCCATCCGGTTCTAACTGGTTCCGTCCGGTTCAGTCCTGTCCAGAGGAGTTGATACTGGTTCAGAACCGCTTCAAACCGGTTTATTCCATGCCGATTTTGTATGTCAATTCATTATTTGACCGGTTTTCTTCGGTTCAAACCGGTTCAAACCGGTTCCATACAGTTCTAACTGGTTCCGTCCGGTTCAGTCCAGTCCAGTGGAGATCATCCTCGTTCATGACCTGTTCAAACAGGTTTATTCCATGCCGATTTTGTATGTTAATTCACTATTGGACAGATTTTATCCGGTTTAAACCGGTTCAAACCGGTTCCATCCGGTTCTAACTAGTTATATCCGGTTCAGACCAGTCCAGAGGAGTTCCTTCTGGTTCATAACCGCTTCAAACCGGTTTATTCCAAGCCGATTTTGTATGTTAATTCATTATTGGACAGATTTTATCCGGTTTAAACCGGTTCAAACCGGTTCAAACCGGTTCCATCCGTTTCTAGCTGGTTCCATCCGGTTGAGACCAGTCCAGGGGAATTGAAACTGGTTCAGAACCGCTTCAAACCAGTTTATTCCATGCCAATTTTGTATGTTAATTCACTATTGGACAGGTTTTATCCGGATTAAACCGGTTCAAAAAGGTTCCATACGGTTCTAACTGGTTCCGTCCGGTTCAGTCCAGTAAGAGGAGTTGATACTGGTTCATAACCGGTTCAAACCGGTTTATTCCATGATGATTTTATATCTTCCTCGATTATTAGACCGGTTTTTTCCGGTTTAAACCGGTTCAAACCGGTTCCATCCGGTGCTGACTGGTTCCATCCGGTTCAAACCAGTCCAGTGGAGATCATACTGGTTCAGAACCGGTTCAAACCGGTCTATTCCATGCCGATTTTCTATGTCTATTCATTGTTGGACAGATTTTATCCGGTTTAAACAGGTTCAAACCGGTTCAAACCGGTTCCATCCAGTTATAACTGGTTCCATCCGGTTCAGACCAGTCCAGCGGAGTTGATACTGGTTCATGACCGGTTCAAACCGGTTTATTCCATGCCGATTTTGTATGTTAATTCATTATTGGACAGATTTTCTCCGGTTTAAACCGGTTCAAACCGGTTCCATCCGTTTCTAGCTGGTTCCATCCGGTTGAGACCAGTCCAGAGGAGTTGATACTGGTTCAGAACCGCTTCAAACCAGTTTATTCCATGCCAATTTTGTATGTTAATTCACTATTGGACAGGTTTTATCCGGTTTAAACCGGTTCAAACCGGTTCCATCCTGTTCTAACTGGTGCCGTCCGGTTCAGTCCAGTAAGAGGAGTTGATACTGGTTCATAACCGGTTCAAACCGGTTTATTCCATGAAGATTTTATATCTTCATCGACTATTAGACCTGTTTTATCCGGTTTAAACCGGTTCAAACCGGTTCCATCCACTTCTGACTGGTTCCATCCGGTTCAAACCAGTCCAGTGGAGATCATACTGGTTCAGAACCGCTTCAAACCGGTTTATCCATGCCGATTTTCTATGTTTATTCATTGCTCGACAGATTTTATCCGGTTTAAACAGGTTCAAACCGGTTCAAACCGGTTCCGTCCAGTTATAATTGGTTCCATCCGGTTCAGAGCAGTCCAGAGGAGATGATTCTGGTTCAATACCGGTTCAAACCGGTTTATTCCATGCTGATTTTGTATGTTAATTCACTATTGGACAGGTTTTATCCGGTTTAAACCGGTTCAAACCGGTTCCATCCGGTTCTAACTGGTTCCATCCGGTTCAGTCCAGTCCAGAGGAGTTGATTGTGGTTCAGAACCGCTTCAAACCGTTTTATTCCATGCCGATTTTGTATGTTAATTAACTATTGGACAGGTTTTATCCGGTTTAAACCGGTTCAAACCGGGTCCATCCGGTTCTAACTGGTTCCGTCCGGTTCAGTCCAGTCAGAGGAGTTGATATTGGTTCATAATCGGTTCATACCGGTTTATTCCATGCTGATTTTCTATCTTCATCGATCAGTGGACAGGTTCTAACCGATTTAAACCGGATCAAACCGGTTCCATCCGTTTCTAGCTGGTTCCATCCGGTTGAGACCATTCCAGAGGAGTTGATACTGGTTCAGAACCGCTTCAAAACAGTTTATTCCATGCCCATTTTGTCTGTTAATTCACTATTGGACAGGTTTTATCCCGTTTAAACCGGTTCAAACCGGTTCAAACCGGTTCTAACTGGTTCCGTCCGGTACAGTCCAGTAAGAGGAGTTGATACTGGTTCATAACCGGTTCAAACCGGTTTATTCCATGCCGATTTGGATGTTAATTCACTATTGGACAGATTTTTTCCGGTTTAAACCGGTTCAAACCGGTTCCATCAGGTTCTAACTGGTTCCATCCGGTTCACACCAGTCCAGAGGAGATGATTCTGGTTCATAACCGGATCAAACCGGTTTATTCCATCCCGATTTTGTATGTTAATTCCTTATTGGACAGGTTTTACCCGTTTGAACCGGTTCAAACCGGTTCCATCCGGTTCTAACTAGTTATATCCGCATCAGACCAGTCCAGAGAAGTTCATTCTGGTTCAGAACCGCTTCAAACCGGTTTATTCAATGCCGATTTTGTATGTATATTCATTGTTGTACAGATTTTGTCCGGTTTAAACTGGTTCAAACCGGTTCAAACCGTTTCCTTCCGGATATAACCGGTTCCATCCGGTTCAGACCAGTCCAGAGGAGATGATTCTGTTTCAATACCGGTTCAAACCGGTTAATTCCATCCCGATTTTGTATGTTAGTTCATTATTGGACAGCTTTTAACCGATTTAAACCGGTTCAAACCGGTTCCATCCGTTTCTAGCTGCTTCCATCCGATTGAGACCAGTCCAGAGCAGTTGATAATGGTTCGGAATCGCTCCAAACCGGTTTATTCCTTACCAATTTTGTATGTTAATTCACTATTGGACAGATTTTATCCGGTTTACACCGGTTCAAACCGGATCCATACGGTTATAACTGGTTCCATCCGGTTCAGACCAGTCCAGAGGAGTTGATACTGGTTCATGATCGGTTCAAACCGGTTTATTCCATGCCGATTTTGTATGTTAATTCACTATTGGACAGATTTCATCCGGTTTACACCGGTTCAAACCGGTTCCATCCGGTTATAACTGGTTCCATCCGGTTCAGACCAGTCCAGAGGAGATGATTCTCGTTCAATACCGGTTCAAACCGGTTTATTTCATGCTGATTTTGTATGTTAATTCACTATTGGACAGGTTTTATCCGGTTTAAACCGGTTCAAACCGGTTCCATCCGGTTCTAACTGGTTCCATCCGGTTCAGACCAGTCCAGAGGAGTTGATAGTGGTTCAGAACCGCTTCAAACCGGTTTATTCCATGCCGATTTTGTATCTTAATTCATTATCGGACAGATTTTATCCCGTTTAAACCGGTTCAAACCGGTTCCATCCGTTTCTAGCTGGCACCATCCGATTGAGACCAGTCCAGAGGAGATGATTCTGGTTCATAACCGGTTCAAACCTGTTTGTTCCATGCCGAATTTGTATGTTAATTAAATATTGCACAGATTTTATCCGGTTTAAACCTTTTCAAACCTGTTCCATCCGGTTATAACGGGTTCCATCCGGTTCAGACCAGTCCAGAGGAGATGATTCTGGTTCACAACCGGTTCAAACTGGTTTATTCCATGCCGATTTTGTATGATAATTCATTATTGGACAGGTTTTATCCGGTTCACACCGGTTCCATCCGGTTCTAACTGGATGCATCCGGTTCAGTCCGGTCCAGAGGAGTTGATACTGGTTCATGACCGGTTCAAACCAGTTTATTCCATGCCGATGTTGTATGTTCAGTCATTATTGGACAGGTTTTATCCGGTTTGAACCGGTTCAAACCGGTTACATCCGGTTCTAACTGGTTCCATCCGGTTCAGACCAGTCCAGAGGAGTTGATACTGGAAAAGAACCGCTTCAAACCGGTTTATTCCATGCCGATTTTATATGTTAATTCACTAATGGACAGATTTTATCCGGTTTCAACCGGTCCAAACCGGTTCCATCCGGTACTCACAGGTTCCATCCGGTTCAGACCAGGCCAGTGGAAATCATCCTGGTTCATAACCGGTTCAAACCGGTTTATTCTATGCCGATTTTGTATGATAATTCATTATTGGACAGGTTTTATCCTGTTTAAACCGGTTCAAACCGGTTCCAACCGGTCCTAACTGGTTCCATCCGGTTCAGACCAGTGCAGAGGAGCTGATACTGGTTCATGAAGGGTTCAAACCGGTTTATTCCATGCCGATGTTGTATGTTCAGTAATTTTTCGACAGGTTTTATCCGGTTTAAACCGGTTCAAACCGGTTCCATCCGGTTCTAACTGGTTCCATCCGGTTCAGACCAGTCCAGAGGAGTTGCTACTGGTTCAGAACCGCTTCAAACCGGTTTATTCCATTACAATTTTGTATGTTAATTCATTATTGGACAGAATTTATCCGGTTTAAACCGGTTCTAACCGGTTCAAACCGGTTCCATCCGGTTATAACTGGTTCCATCCGGTTCAGACCAGTCCAGAGGAGATGATTCTGGTTCAATATCGGTTCAAACCGGTTAATTCCATGCCGATTTTGTATGTTAGTTCATTATTGGACAGGTTTTAACCGATTTAAACCGGTTCAAACCGGTTCCATCCGGTTCTAACTGGTTCCGTCCGGTTCAGTCCTGTCCAGAGGAGTTGATACTGGTTCAGAACCGCTTCAAACCGGTTTATTCCATGCCGATTTTGTATGTCAATTCATTATTTGACCGGTTTTCTTCGGTTCAAACCGGTTCAAACCGGTTCCATACAGTTCTAACTGGTTCCGTCCGGTTCAGTCCAGTCCAGTGGAGATCATCCTCGTTCATGACCTGTTCAAACAGGTTTATTCCATGCCGATTTTGTATGTTAATTCACTATTGGACAGATTTTATCCGGTTTAAACCGGTTCAAACCGGTTCCATCCGGTTCTAACTAGTTATATCCGGTTCAGACCAGTCCAGAGGAGTTCCTTCTGGTTCATAACCGCTTCAAACCGGTTTATTCCAAGCCGATTTTGTATGTTAATTCATTATTGGACAGATTTTATCCGGTTTAAACCGGTTCAAACCGGTTCAAACCGGTTCCATCCGTTTCTAGCTGGTTCCATCCGGTTGAGACCAGTCCAGGGGAGTTGAGACTGGTTCAGAACCGCTTCAAACCAGTTTATTCCATGCCAATTTTGTATGTTAATTCACTATTGGACAGGTTTTATCCGGTTTAAACCGGTTCAAACCGGTTCCATCCGGTTCTAACTGGTTCCGTCCGGTTCAGTCCAGTAAGAGGAGTTGATACTGGTTCATAACCGGTTCAAACCGGTTTATTCCATGATGATTTTATATCTTCCTCGATTATTAGACCGGTTTTTTCCGGTTTGAACCGGTTCAAAACGGTTCCATCCGGTTCTGACTGGTTCCATCCGGTTCAAACCAGTCCAGTGGAGATCATACTGGTTCAGAACCGCTTCAAACCGGTCTATTCCATGCCGATTATTTATGTTTATTCATTGTTGGACAGATTTTATCCGGTTTAAACAGGTTCAAACCGGTTCAAACCGGTTCCATCCGGTTCTAACTGGTTCCATCCGGTTCAGACCAGTCCAGAGGAGTTGATAGTGGTTCAGAACCGCTTCAAACCGGTTTATTCCATGCCGATTTTGTATCTTAATTCATTATCGGACAGATTTTATCCCGTTTAAACCGGTTCAAACCGGTTCAAACCGGTTCCATCTGTTTCTAGCTGGCTCCATCCGATTGAGACCAGTCCAGAGGAGATGATTCTGGTTCATAACCGGTTCAAACCGGTTTATTCCATGCCGAGTTTGTATGTTAATTAACTATTGCACAGATTTTATCCGGTTTAAACCTTTTCAAACCTGTTCCATCCGGTTATAACTGGTTCCATCCGGTTCAGACCAGTCCAGAGGAGATGATTCTGGTTCACAACCGGTTCAAACTGGTTTATTCCATGCCGATTTTGTATGATAATTCATTATTGGACAGGTTTTATCCGGTTCACACCGGTTCCATCCGGTTCTAACTGGATGCATCCGGTTCAGTCCGGTCCAGAGGAGTTGATACTGGTTCATGACCGGTTCAAACCAGTTTACTCCATGCCGATGTTGTATGTTCAGTCATTATTGGACAGGTTTTATCCGGTTTAAACCGGTTCAAACCGGTTCCATCCGGTTCTAACTGGTTCCGTCCGGTTCAGTCCAGTCAGAGGAGTTGATTTTAGTTCATAACCGGTTCATACCGGTTTATTCCATGCTGATTTTGTATCTTCATCGATCATTGGACAGGTACTAACCGATTTAAACCGGATCAAACCGGTTCCATCCGTTTCTAGCTGGTTCCATCCGGTTGAGACCATTCCAGAGAAGTTGATACTGGTTCAGAACCGCTTCAAACCAGTTTATTCCATGCCAATTTTGTATGTTAATTCACTATTGGACAGGTTTTATCCGGTTTAAACCGGTTCAATCCGGTTCAAACCGGCTCTAACTGGTTCCGTCCGGTTCAGTCCAGTAAGAGGAGTTGATACTGGTTCATAACCGGTTCAAACCGGTTTATTCCATGCCGATTTTTTATGATAATTCACTATTGGACAGATTTTTTCCTGTTTAAACCGGTTCAAACCGGTTCCATCAGGTTCTAACTGGTTCCATCCGGTTCACACCAGTCCAGAGGAGATGATTCTGGTTAACAACCGGTTCAAACCGGTTTATTCCATGCCGATTTTGTATGTTAATTCCTTATTGGACAGGTTTTATCCGTTTGAACCGGTTCAAACTGGTTCCATCCGATTCTAACTGGTTCCATCCGGTTCAGACCAGACCAGAGGAGTTGATACTGGTTCATGACCGGTTCCAACCGGTTTATTCCATGCCGATTTTGTATGTTAATTCACTACTGGACAGATTTTACCCGGTTTAGACCGGTTCAAACCGGTTCCATCCGGTTATAACTGGTTCCATCCGGTTCAGACCAGTCCAGAGGAGATGATTCTGGTTCAAAACCGGTTCAAACCGATTAATTCCATGCCGATTTTGTATGTTAGTTCATTATTAGACAGGTTTTAACCGATTTAAACCGATTCAAACCGGTTCCATCCGGTTCTAACTGGATGCATTCGGTTCAGACCAGTCCAGCGGAGTTGATACTGGTTCATGACCGGTTCAAACCGGTTTATTCCATGCCTATGTTGCATGTTCAGTCATTATTGGACAGGTTTTATCCGGTTTAAACCGGTTCAAACCGGTTCCATCCGGTTCTAACTGGTTCCATCCGGTTCAGACCAGTCCACAGGAGTTGATACTGAATCAGATCCGCTTCAAACCGGTTTATTCCATGCCGATTTTGTATGTTAATTCAATCAAGGACAGATTTTATCCGATGTAAACCGGTTCAAACCGGTTCCATCCGGTTCTAACTGGTTCCATCCTTTTCAGACCAGTCCAGAGGAGTTGATACTGGTTCATGACCGGTTCAAACTGATTTATTCCATGCCGATGTTGTATGTTCAATAATTATTGGACAGGTTTTATCCGGTTCAAACCGGTTCAAACCGGTTCCATCCGTTTCTAGCTGATTCCATCCGGTTGAGACCAGTCCAGAGGAATTGATACTGGTTCAGAACCGCTTCAAACCGGTTTATTCCATGCCGATTTTGTATGTTAATTCATTATTTGGCACGTTTTATCCGGTTTAAACCGGTTCAAACCGGATCCATCCGGTTCTATCTAGTTCCGTCCGGTTCAGTCCAGTCAGAGGAGTTGATATTGGTTCATAACAGGTTCAAACCGGCGTATTCCATGCTGATTTTGTACGTTCATCGATTATTGGACAGGTTTTATCCGGTTTAAACCGGTTCAAACCGGTTCCATCCGGTTCTGACAGGCTCCATCCGGTTCAGACCAGTCCAGTTGAGATCATCCTGGTTCATAACAGGTTCAACCCGGTTTATTCCATGCCGATTTTGTATGATAATTTTTTATTGCACAGGTTTTGTCCGGTTTAAACCGGTTCAAACCGGTTCCAACCGGTCCTAACTGGTTCCATCCGGTTCAGACCAGTCCAGAGGAGTTGATACTGGTTCATGAACGGTTCAAACCGGTTTATTCCATGCCGATGTTGTATGTTCAGTCATTATTGGACAGGTTTTATCCGCTTTAAACCGGTTCAAACCGGTTCCATCCGGTTCTAACTGGTTCCATCCTGTTCAGACCAGTCCAGAGGAGATGATTCTGTTTCAATACCGGTTCAAACCGGTTAATTCCATCCCGATTTTGTATGCTAATTGACTATTTTAGAGCTTTTATTCGGTTTAAACCGGTTCAAACCGGTTCCATCCGGTTCTAACTGGTTCCATCCGGTTCAGACCAGTACATAGGAGATGATTCTGGTTCATAACCGGTTCAAACCGGTTTATTCCATGCCGATTTTGTTTGTTAATTCATTATTCGACAGGTTTTATCCGGTTTCAACCGGTTCAAACTGGGTTCCATCCGATTCTAACTGGTTCCATCCCGTTCAGACCAGTCCAGAGGAGTTGATACTGGTTCATGACCGGTTCAAACCGGTTTATTCCATGCCGATTTTGTATGTTAATTCACTAGTGCACAGATTTTATCCGGTTTAAAACGGTTCAAACCGGTTCCATCCGGTTATAACTGTTTCCATCTGGTTCAGACCAGTCCAGAGGAGATGATTCTGGTTCACAACCGGTTCAAACCGGTTTATTCCATGCCGATTTTGTATGTTAATTCATTATTGGACAGTTTTTAACCGATTTAAACCGGTTCAAACCGGTTCCATCCGTTTAAATCAGGTTCCATCCGGTTCAGACCAGTCCAGAGGAGTTGATACTGGTTCATGACCGGTTCAAACCGGTTTATTCCATGCCGATGTTGTATCTTCAGTCACTATTGGACAGGTTTTATCCGGGTTAAACCGGTTCAAACCGGTTCCACCCGGTTCTAACTGGTTCCATCCGGTTCAGACCAGTCCAGAGGAGTTCCTACTGGTTCAGAACCGCTTCAAACCGGTTTATTCCATGCCGATTTTGTATGTTAATTCATTATTGGACAGGTTTTATCCGGTTTGAACCGGTTCAAACCGGTTCCATCCGATTCTAACTGGTTCCATCCGGTTCAGACCAGTCCAGAAGAGTTGATACTGGTTCATGACCGGTTAAAACCGGTTTATTCCATGCCGATTTTGTATGTTAATTCACTACTAGACAGATTATATCCGGTTTAAACCGGTTCACACCGGTTCCATCCGGTTATAACTGGTTCCATCCTGTTCAGACCAGTCCAGAGGAGATGATTCTGGTTCAATACCGGTTCAAACCGATTAATTCCATGCCGATTTTGTATGTTAATTCATTATTGGACAGGTTTTAACCGATTTAAACCTGTTCAAACCGGTTCCATACAGTCTAACTGGTTCCGTCCGGGTCAGTCCAGTCAGCGGAGTTGATACTGGTTCATGACCGGTTCAAACCAGGTTATTCCATGCCGATTTTGTATGTTCAGTCATTATTGGACAGGTTTTATCCGGTTTAAACCGGTTCAAACCGGTTCCATCCGGTTCTATCTGGTTCCATCCGGTTCAGACCAGTCCAGAGTAGTTGATACTGGATCAGAACCGCTTCAAACCTATTTATTCCATGCCAATTTTGTATGTTAATTCTCTAATGGACAGATTTTATCCGGTTTAAACCGGTTCAAACCGGATCCATCCGGTTCTAACTGGTTCCGGCCGGTTTAGTCCAGTCAGAGGAGTTGATATTGGTTCACATCCGGTTCAAACCGGTTTAATTAGTGCTGATTTTGTATGTTCATCGATTATTGGACAGGTTTTATCAGGTTTAAACCGGTTCAAACCGGTTCCATCCGGTTCTGACTGGTTCCATCCGGTTCAGACCAGTCCAGTGGAGATCATCCTGGCTCAAAACCGGTTCAAACCGGTTTATTCCATGCCGATTTTGTATGTTAATTCACTATTGGACAGGTTTTATCCGCTTTAAACCGTTCCAAACCGATTCCATCCGGTTCTAACTGGTTCCGTCCCGTTCAGTCCAGTCAGAGGAGTTGATATTGGTTCATAACCGTTTCAAACCGGTTTATTCCATGCCGATTTTGTATGATAATTTATTATTGGACTGGTTTTATCCGGTTTAAACCGGCTCATACCGGTCCCATCCGGTTCTATCTGGTTCCATCCGGTTCAGACCAGTCCAGAGGAGTTGATACTGGTTCATGACCGGTTCAAACCGGTTTATTCCATGCCGATGTTGTATGTTCAGTCATTATTCGACAGGTTTTGTCCGGTTTAAACCGGTTCAAACCGGTTCCATCCGGTTCTAACTGGTTCCATCCGGTTCAGACCAGTCCAGAGGACTTGCTACTGCTTCAGAACCGCTTCAAACCGGTTTATTCCATGCCGATTTTGTATGTTAATTCACTATTGCACAGATTTTATCCGGTTTAAACTGGTTCAAACCGGTTCCATCCGGTTCTAACTGGTTCCATCCGGTTCAGACCAGTCCGGAGGAGATGATTCTGGTTCATAACCGGTTCCAACCGGTTTATTCCATGCCGATTTTGTATGTTAATTCACTACTGCACAAATTTTATCCGGTTTAAACCGGTTCAATCCGGTTCCATCCGGTTATAACTGTTTCCATCTGGTTCAAACCAGTCCAGAGGAGATGATTCTGGTTCAATACCGGTTCAAACCGGTTTATTCCATTCCGATATTGTATGTTAATTCACTATTGGACAGATTTTATCCGGTTTAAACCGGTTCAAACCTTTTCCAACCGGATATAACTGATTCCATCCGGTTCAGACCAGTCCAGAGGAGTTGATACTGGTTCAGAACCGGTTCAAACCGGTTTATTCCATGCCGATTTTGTATGTTAATTCAGTATTGGACAGGTTTTATCCGGTTTGAACCGATTCAAACCGGTTCCATCCTGTTCTAACTGGTTCCATCCGGTTCAGACCAGTCCAGTGGAGATCATACTTGTTCACAGCCGGTTCAAACCGGTTTATTACATGCCGATTTTGTCTGATAATTCATTATTGGACAGGTTTTATCCGGTTCAAACCGGTTCCATCCGGATCTAACTGTTTCCATCCGGTTCAGACCAGTCCAGAGGAGTTGATACTGGTTCATGACCGGTTCAAACCAGTTTATTCCATGCCGATTTTGTATGTTCAGTCATTATTGGACAGGTTTAATCCGGTTTAAACCGGTTCAAACCGGTTCCATCCGTTTCTAGCTGGTTCCATCCGGTTGAGACCAGTCCAGAGGAGTTGATACTGGTTCAGAACCGCTTCAAACCGCTTTATTCCATGCCGATCTTGTATGTTAATTCACTAACGGACAGATTTTATCCGGTTTAAACCGGTTCAAACCGGATCCATCCGGTTCTAACTGGTTCCGTCCGGTTTATTCCAGTCAGAGGAGTTGATATTGGTTCATAACCGGTTCAAACCGGTTTATTCCATGCTGATTTTGTATATTCATCGATTATTGGACAGGTTTTATCCGGTTTAAACCGGTTCCATCCGGTTCTGACAGGTTCCATCCGGTTCAGACCAGTCCAGTGCAGATCAAACTGGTTCATAACCGGTTCAAACCGGTTTATTCCATGCCGATTTTGTATGATAATTCATTATTGGACAGGATTCTTCCGGTTCAAACCTGTTCAAACCAGTTCCATCCGGTTATAACTGGTTCCATCCGGTTGAGACCAGTCCAGAGGAGATGATTCTGGTTCATAACCGGTTCAAACCGGTTTATTCCATGCCGATTTTGTATCTTAATTCATTATTGGACAGGTTTTATCCGGTTTGATCCGGTTCAAACCGGTTCCATCCGGTTCTAACTAGTTCCATCCGTTTAAAACCAGTGCAGAGGAGTTGATACTGGTTCATGACCGGTTCAAACCGGTTTATTCCATGCAGATGTTGTATGTTCAGTAATTTTTCGACAGGTTTTATCCGGTTTCAACCTGTTCAAACCGGTTCCATCCGGTTCTAACTGGTTCCATCCGGTTCAGACCAGTCCAGAGGAGTTGCTACTGGTTCAGAACTGCTTCAAACCGGTTTATTCCATTCCAATTTTGTATGTTAATTCATTATTGGACAGATTTTATCCCGTTTAAACCGGTTCTAACCGGTTCAAACCGGTTCCTTCCGGTTATAACTGGTTCCGTCCGGTTCAGTCCAGTCAGAGGAGTTGATACTGGTTTATAACCGGTTCAAACCGGATTAATCCATGCGGATTTTGTATGTTCATCGATTATTGGAAAGGTTATATCCGGTTCTAATCGGTTCAAACCGGTTCCATCCGGTTCTGACTGGTTCCATCCGGTTCAGACCAGTCCAGAGGAGTTGATGCTGTTTCAGAACCGCTTCAAACCGGTTTATTCCATGCCGATTTTGTATGTTAATTGACTATTGGAGAGATTTTATCCGGTTTAAACCGGTTCAAACCGGTTCCATCCGGTTCTAACTGGTTCCATCGGGTTCAGACCATTCCATAGGAGATGATTCTGGTTCATAACCGGTTCAAACCGGTTTATTCCATGCCGATTTTGTTTGTTAATTCATTATTCGACAGGTTTTATCCGGTTTGAACCGGTTCAAACTGGGCTCCATCCGATTCTACCTGGTTCCATCCGGTTCAGACCAGTCCAGAGGAGTTGATACTGGTTCATGACCGGTTCCAACCGGTTTATTCCATGCCGATTTTGTATGTTAATTCACTACTGGACAGATTTTATCCGGTTTAAACCGGTTCAAACCGGTTCCATCCGGTTATAACTGGTTCCATCCGGTTCAGACCAGTCCAGAGGAGATGATTCTGGTTCAATACCGGTTCAAACCGGTTAATTCCATGCCGATTTTTTATGTTAGTTCATTATTGGACAGGTTTTAACTGATTTAAACCTGTTCGAACCGGTTCAAACCGGTTATAACTGGTTCCATCCGGTTCAGACCAGTCCAGAGCAGTTGCTACTGGTTCAATACCGCTTCAAACCGGTTTATTCCATGGCAATTTTGTATGTTAATTCACTATTGGACAGGTTTTATCCGGTTTAAACCGGTTCAAACAGGTTCCATACAGTTCTAACTGGTTCCGTCCGGTTCAGTCCAGTCAGAGGAGTTGATACTGGTTCATAACAGGTTCAAACCGGTTTACTCCATGCGGATTTTGTATGTTCATCGATTATTGGACAGGTTTTTTCCGAATTAATCCGGTTCAAACCGGTTCCATCCGGTTCTAACTGATTCCATCCGGTTCAGACCAGTCCAGAGGAGTTGATACTGGTTCAGAACCGGTTCAAACCGGTTTATTCCATGCCGATTTTGTATGTTAATTCAGTATTGGACAGGTTTTATCCGGTTTGAACCGATTCAAACCGGTTCCATCCTGTTCTAACTGGTTCCATCCGGTTCAGACCAGTCCAGTGGAGATCATACTTGTTCACAGCCGGTTCAAACCGGTTTATTACATGCCGATTTTGTCTGATAATTCATTATTGGACAGGTTTTATCCGGTTCAAACCGGTTCCATCCGGATCTAACTGTTTCCATCCGGTTCAGACCAGTCCAGAGGAGTTGATACTGGTTCATGACCGGTTCAAACCAGTTTATTCCATGCCGATTTTGTATGTTCAGTCATTATTGGACAGGTTTAATCCGGTTTAAACCGGTTCAAACCGGTTCCATCCGTTTCTAGCTGGTTCCATCCGGTTGAGACCAGTCCAGAGGAGTTGATACTGGTTCAGAACCGCTTCAAACCGCTTTATTCCATGCCGATCTTGTATGTTAATTCACTAACGGAGAGATTTTATCCGGTTTAAACCGGTTCAAACCGGATCCATCCGGTTCTAACTGGTTCCGTCCGGTTTATTCCAGTCAGAGGAGTTGATATTGGTTCATAACCGGTTCAAACCGGTTTATTCCATGCTGATTTTGTATATTCATCGATTATTGGACAGGTTTTATCCGGTTTAAACCGGTTCCATCCGGTTCTGACAGGTTCCATCCGGTTCAGACCAGTCCAGTGGAGATCAAACTGGTTCATAACCGGTTCAAACCGGTTTATTCCATGCCGATTTTGTATGATAATTCATTATTGGACAGGATTCTTCCGGTTCAAACCTGTTCAAACCAGTTCCATCCGGTTATAACTGGTTCCATCCGGTTGAGACCAGTCCAGAGGAGATGATTCTGGTTCATAACCGGTTCAAACCGGTTTATTCCATGCCGATTTTGTATCTTAATTCATTATTGGACAGGTTTTATCCGGTTTGATCCGGTTCAAACCGGTTCCATCCGGTTCTAACTAGTTCCATCCGTTTAAAACCAGTGCAGAGGAGTTGATACTGGTTCATGACCGGTTCAAACCGGTTTATTCCATGCAGATGTTGTATGTTCAGTAATTTTTCGACAGGTTTTATCCGGTTTCAACCTGTTCAAACCGGTTCCATCCGGTTCTAACTGGTTCCATCCGGTTCAGACCAGTCCAGAGGAGTTGCTACTGGTTCAGAACTGCTTCAAACCGGTTTATTCCATTCCAATTTTGTATGTTAATTCATTATTGGACAGATTTTATCCCGTTTAAACCGGTTCTAACCGGTTCAAACCGGTTCCTTCCGGTTATAACTGGTTCCGTCCGGTTCAGTCCAGTCAGAGGAGTTGATACTGGTTTATAACCGGTTCAAACCGGATTAATCCATGCGGATTTTGTATGTTCATCGATTATTGGAAAGGTTATATCCGGTTCAAATCGGTTCAAACCGCTTCCATCCGGTTCTGACTGGTTCCATCCGGTTCAGACCAGTCCAGAGGAGTTGATGCTGTTTCAGAACCGCTTCAAACCGGTTTATTCCATGCCGATTTTGTATGTTAATTGACTATTGGAGAGATTTTATCCGGTTTAAACCGGTTCAAACCGGTTCCATCCGGTTCTAACTGGTTCCATCGGGTTCAGACCATTCCATAGGAGATGATTCTGGTTCATAACCGGTTCAAACCGGTTTATTCCATGCCGATTTTGTTTGTTAATTCATTATTCGACAGGTTTTATCCGGTTTGAACCGGTTCAAACTGGGCTCCATCCGATTCTACCTGGTTCCATCCGGTTCAGACCAGTCCAGAGGAGTTGATACTGGTTCATGACCGGTTCCAACCGGTTTATTCCATGCCGATTTTGTATGTTAATTCACTACTGGACAGATTTTATCCGGTTTAAACCGGTTCAAACCGGTTCCATCCGGTTATAACTGGTTCCATCCGGTTCAGACCAGTCCAGAGGAGATGATTCTGGTTCAATACCGGTTCAAACCGGTTAATTCCATGCCGATTTTTTATGTTAGTTCATTATTGGACAGGTTTTAACTGATTTAAACCTGTTCGAACCGGTTCAAACCGGTTATAACTGGTTCCATCCGGTTCAGACCAGTCCAGAGCAGTTGCTACTGGTTCAATACCGCTTCAAACCGGTTTATTCCATGGCAATTTTGTATGTTAATTCACTATTGGACAGGTTTTATCCGGTTTAAACCGGTTCAAACAGGTTCCATACAGTTCTAACTGGTTCCGTCCGGTTCAGTCCAGTCAGAGGAGTTGATACTGGTTCATAACAGGTTCAAACCGGTTTACTCCATGCGGATTTTGTATGTTCATCGATTATTGGACAGGTTTTTTCCGAATTAAACCGGTTCAAACCGGTTACATCCGGTTCTAACTGGTTCCATCCGGTTCAGACCAGTCCAGAGGAGCCAATGCTGGTTCAGAACCGCTTCAAACCGGTTTATTCCATGCCGATTTTGTATGTTAATTCATTATTGGACAGATTTTACCCGGTTTAAACCTGTTCAAAAAGGTTCCATCTGGTTCTAACTGGTTCCATCCGGTTCAGACCAGTCCAGAGGAGATGATTCTGGTTCATAACCGGTTGAAACCGGTTTATTCCATGCCGATTTTGTATGTTAATTCATTATTGGACAAGTTTTAACCGATTTAAACCGGTTCAAACCGGTTCCATCCTGTTCTAACTGGTTCCATCCGGTTGAGACCATTCCAGAGAAGTTGATACTTGTTCAGAACCGCTTCAAACCGGATAATTCCATGCCGATTTTGTACGTTAATTCACTATTGGACAGGTTTTATCCGGTTTCAACCGGTTCAAACCGCTTCCATCCGGTTCTAACTGGTTCCATCCGGTTCAGACCGGTCCAATAGAGATCATACTGGTTCATAACCAGTTCAAACCGGTTTATTCCATGCCGATTTTGTATGATAATTCATTATTGGACAGGTTTTATCCGGTTCAAACCGGTTCCATCCGGTTCTAACTGGTTCCATCCGGTTCAGACCAGTCCAGAGGAGTTGATACTGGTTCATGACCGGTTCAAACCAATTTATTCCATGCCGATGTTGTATGTTCAGTCATTATTGGACAGGTTTTATCCGGTTTAAACCGGTTCAAACCGGTTCCATCCGGCTCTAACTGGTTCCATCCGGTTCAGGCCAGTCCAGAGGAGTTGATACTGGATCAGAAACGCTTCAAACCTATTTATTCCATGCCAATTTTGTATGTTAATTCTCTAATGGACAGATTTTATCCGGTTTAAACCGGTTCAAACCGGATCCATCCGGTTCTAACTGGTTCCGGCCGGTTTCGTCCAGTCAGAGGAGTTGATATTGGTTCACAACCGGTTCAAACCTGTTTAATTAATGCTGATTTTGTATGTTCATCGATTATTGGACAGGTTTTATCAGGTTTAAACCGGTTCCATCCGGTTCTGACTGGTTCCATCCGGTTCAGACCAGTCCAGTGGAGATCATCCTGGTTCAAAACCGGTTCAAACCGGTTTATTCCATGCCGATTTTGTATGTTAATTCTCTATTGGACAGGTTTTGTCCGCTTTAAACCGTTCCAAACCGATTCCATCCGGTTCTAACTGGTTCCGTCCCGTTCAGTCCAGTCAGAGGAGTTGATATTGGTTCATAACCGGTTCAAACCGGTTTATTCCATGCCGGTTTTGTATGATAATTTATTATTGGACTGGTTTTATCCGGTTTAAACCGGCTCATACCGGTTCCATCCGGTTCTATCTGGTTCCATCCGGTTCAGACCAGTCCAGAGGAGTTGATACTGGTTCATGACCGGTTCAAACCGGTTTATTCCATGCCGATGTTGCATGTTCAGTCATTATTGGACAGGTTTTATCCGATTTAAACCGGTTCAGACCGGTTCCATCCGGTTCTAACTAGTTCCATCCGGTTCAGACCAGTCCATAGGAGTTGCTACTGCTTCAGAACCGCTTCAAACCGGTTTATTCCATGCCGATTTTGTATGTTAATTCACTATTGGACAGATTTTATCCGGTTTAAACTGGGTCAAATCGGTTTCATCCGGTTCTAACTGGTTCCATCCGGTTCAGACCAGTCCGGAGGAGATGATTCTGGTTCATAACCGGTTTCCACCGGTTTATTCCATGCCGATTTTGTATGTTAATTCACTATTGGACAGATTTTATCCGGTTTAAACCGGTTCAAACCGGTTCCATCCGGTTATAACTGTTTCCATCCGGTTCAAACCAGTCCAGAGGAGATGATTCTGGTTCAATACCGGTTCAAACCGGTTTATTCCATGCCGATTTTGTATGTTAATTCATTATTGGACAGGTTTTAACCGATTTAAACCGGTTCAAACCGGTTCCATCCGTTTCTAGCTGGTTCCATCCGGTTGAGACCAGTCCAGAGGAGTTGATACTGGTTCAGAACCGCTTCAAACCGGTTTATTCCATTCCGATTTTGTATGTTAATTCACTATTGGACAGATTTTATCCGGTTTAAACCGGTTCAAAGCTTTTCCATCCGGATATAACTGATTCCATCCGGTTCAGACCAGTCCAGAGGACTTGATACTGGTTCAGAACCGGTTCAAACCGGTTTATTCCATGCCGATTTTGTATTTTAATTCAGTATTGGACAGGTTTTATCCGGTTTGAACCGATTCAAACCGGTTCCATCTGGTTCTAACTGGTTCCATCCGGTTCAGACCAGTCCAATGGAGATCATACTGGTTCATAACCGGTTCCAACCGGTTTATTCCATGCCGATTTTGTCTGATAATTCATTTTTGGACAGGTTTTATCCGGTTCAAACCGGTTCCATCCGGTTCTAACTGTTTCCATACGGTTCAGACCAGTCCAGAGGAGTTGATACTGGTTCATGACCGGTTCAAACCAGTGTATTCCATGCAGATTTTGTATGTTCAGTCATAGTTGGACAGGTTTAATCCGGTTCAAACCGGTTCATACCGGTTCCATCCGGTTCTAACTGGTTCCATCCGGTTCAGGCCGGTCCAGAGGAATTGATTCTGGATCAGAACCGCTTCAAACCGGTTTATTCCATGCCGATTTTGTATGTTGATTCTCTAACGGACAGATTTTATCCGGTTTAAACCGGTTCAAACCGGGATCATCCGGTTCTAACTGGTTCCGTCCGGTTTAGTCCAGTCAGAGGAGTTGATATTGGTTCATAACCGGTTCAAACCGGTTTATTCCATGCTGATTTTGTATGTTCATCGATTATTGGACAGGTTTTATCCGGTTTCAACCGGTTCAAACCGGTTCCATCCGGTTCTGACAGGTTCCATCCGGTTCAGACCAGTCCATTGCAGATCATACTGGTTCATAACCGGTTCAAACCGGTTTATTCCATGCCGATTTTGTATGATGATTCATTATTGGACAGGATTTTTCCGGTTCAAACCTGTTCAAACCAGTTCCAACCGGTTCTAACTGGCTCCATCCGGTTGAGACCAGTCCAGAGGAGATGATTCTGGTTCATAACCGGTTCAAACCGGTTTATTCCATGCCGATTTTGTATGTTAATTCATTATTGGACAGGTTTTATCCGGTTTCATCCGGTTCAAACCGGTTCCATCCGGTTCTAACTGGTTCCATCCGGTTAAGACCAGTCCAGAGGAGTTGATACTGGTTCATGACCGGTTCAAACCGGTTTATTCCATGCCGATGTTTTATATTCAATCATTATTTGACAGTTTTTATCCGGTTTAAACCTTTTCAAACCGGTTCCATCCGGTTCTACCTGGTTATATCCGGTTCAGACCAGTCCAGAGGAGAAGCTACTGGTTCAGAACCGCCTCAAACCTGTTTATTCCATGCCGATTTTGTATGTTAATTCATTATTGGACAGATTTTATCCCGTTTAAACCGGTTGAAACTGGTTCAAACCGGTTCCATCCGGTTATAACTGGTTCCATCCGTTTCAGACCAGTCCAGAGGAGATCATTCTGGTTCAATACCGGTTCGAACCGGTTAATTCCATCCCGATTTTGTATGTTAGTTCATTATTGGACAGGTTTTATCCGATTTAAACCGGTTCAAACCGGTTGCATCCGTGTCTAGCTGGTTCCATCCGGTTGAGACCAGTCCAGAGGAGTTGATACTGGTTCAGAACCGCTTGAAACCGGTTTATTCCATGCCGATTTTCTATGATAATTCACTATTGGACAGGTTTTATCCGGTTTAAACCGGTTCAAACCGGTTCCATCCGGTTATAACTGGTTCCATCCGGTTCAGACCAGTCCAGAGGAGTTGTAACTGGATCAGAACCGCTTCCAACCGGTTTATTCCATGCCGATTTTGTACGTTAATTCACTATTGGACAGGTTTTATCCGGTTTGAACCGGTTCAAACCGGTTCCATCCGGTTCTAACTGGTTCCATCCGGTTCAGACCAGTCCAGTAGAGGTCATACTGGTTCATTACCGGTTCAAACCGGTTTATTCCATGCCGATTTTGTATGATAATTCATTATTGGACAGGTTTTATCCGGTTCAAACCGGTTCCATCCGGTTCTAACTGGTTCCATCCGGTTGAGACCAGTCCAGAGGAGTTGATACTGGTTCAGAACCGCTTCATACCGGTTTAATCCATGCTGATTTTGAATGTTCATCGATTATTGGACAGGTTTTTTCCGGTTTAAACCGGTTCAAACCGGTTCCAACCGGATCTAGCTGGTTCCATCCGGTTGAGCCCGGTCCAGAGGAATCCATACTGGTTCAGAACCGCTGCAAACCGATTTATTCCATGTCGATTTTGTATTTTAATTCACCATTGGACAGGTTTTATCCGGTTTAAACCTTTTCAAACCGGTTCCAACCGGATCTAACTGGTTCCATCCGGTTCAGACCAGTCCAGAGGAGTTGATACTGTTTCACGACCGGTTCAAACCGGTCTATTCCATGCCGATTTTGTATGTTCAGTGATTATTTTACAGGTTTTACCCGGTTTAAACCGGTTCAAACCGGTTCCATCCGGTTCTAACTGGTTCCATCCGGTTCAGACCAGACCAGAGGAGTTGATACTGGTTCAGAATCGCTTCAAACCGGTTTATTCCATGCCGATGTTGTATGTTCAATCATTTTTGGACAGGTTTTATCCGGTTTAAACCGGTTCAAACCGGTTCCATCCGGTTCTAACTGGTTCCATCCGGTTCAGACCAGTCCAGAGCAGTTGCTACTTTTTCAGAACCACTTCAAACCGGTTTATTCCATGCCGATTTTGTATGTTAATTCATTATTTGACAGATTTTATTCGGTTTAAACCGGTTCAAACCGGTTCAAACCGGTTCCATCCGGTTATAACTGGATCCATCCGGTTCAGACCAGTCCAAAGGAGATGATTCTGGTTCAATACCGGTTCGAACCTGTTAATTCCATGCTGATTTTCTATATTAGTTCATTATTCGACAGGTTTTAACCGATTTAAACCGGTTCAAACCGGTTCCATCCGTTTCTACCTGGTTCCATCCTGTTGAGACCAGTCCAGAGGAGTTGATACTGGTTCAGACCGCTTCAAACCGGTTTATTCCATGCCGATCTTGTATGTTAATTCATTATTGGACAGGTTTTATCCGGTATGAACCGGTTCAAACCGGTTCCATCCTGTTCTAACTGGTTCCATCCGGTTCAGACCAGTCCAGAGGACTTGATACTGGTTCATGACCGGTTCAAACCGGTTAATTCCATGCCGATGTTGTATGTTCAATCATTATTGGAGAGGTTTTATCCGGTTCAAACCGGTCCAACCGGATTCCATCCGGTTCTAACTGGTTCCGTCCCGTTCAGTCCAGTCAGAGGAGTTGACATTGGTTCATAACCGGTTCAAACCGGTTTATTCCATGCTGATTTTGTTTGTTCATCGATTATTGGACAGGTTTTATCAGGTTGAAACCGGTTCAAACCGGTTCCATCCCGTTCTAACTCGTTCCATTTTTTTCAGAACAGTCCAGAGGAGTTGATACTGGTTCATGACCGGTTGAAACCGTTTTATTCCATGCCGATGTTGTATGTTCAGGCATTACTGGACAGGTTTTATCCGGTTGAAACCGGTTCAAACCGGTTCCATCCGGCTCTCACTGGTTCCATCCGGTTGAGACCAGTCCATAGGAGTTGATACTGGTTCAGAACCGCTTCATACCGGTTTATTCCATGCTGATTTTGAATGTTCATCGATTATTGGACAGGTTTTATCCGGTTGAAACCGGTTCAAAACGGTTCCATCCGGTTCTGACTGGTTCCATCCGGTTCAAACCAGTCTAGTGGAGATCATACTGGTTCATAACCGGTTCAAACCGGTTTATTCCATGCCGAATTTGTATGTTAATTCATTATTGGACATGTTTTATCCGGTTTGAACCGGTTCAAACCGGGTCCATCCGTTTCTGGCTGGTTCCATCCGGTTGAGACCAGTCCAGAGGAATTCATACTGGTTCAGAACCGCTTCAAACCGGTTTATTCCATGCCGATTTTGTATGTTAATTCACTATTGGACAGGTTTTATCCGGTTTCAACCGGTTCAAACCGGTTCCAACCGGATCTAACTGGTTCCATCCGGTTCAGACCAGTCCAGAGGAGTTGATACTGTTTCACGACCGGTTCAAACCGGTTTATTCCATGCCGATTTTGTATGTTCAGTCATTATTGGACAGGTTTTATCCGGTTTAAACCGGTTCAAACCGGTTCCATCCGGTTCTAACTGGTTCCATTCGGTTCAGGCCAGTCCAGAGGAGTTGATACTGTTTCAGAACCGCTTCAAACCGGTTTATTCCATGCCGATGTTCTATGCTCAACCATTATTGGACAGTTTTTATCCGGTTTAAACCGGTTCAAACCGGTTCCATCCGGTTATAACTGGATCCATCCTGTTCAGACCAGTCCAGAGGAGACGATTCTGGTTCAATACCGGTTCGAACCTGTTAATTCCATGCCGATTTTCTATATTAGTTCATTATTGGACAGGTTTTAACCGATTTAAACTGGTTCAAAACGGTTCCATCCGTTTCTACCTGGTTCCATCCTGTTGGGACCATTCCAGAGGAGTTCATACTGGTTCAGACCGCTTCAAACCGGTTTATTCCATGCCGATTTTGTATGTTAATTCATTATTGGACAGATTTTATCCCTTTTAAACAGGTTCAAACCGATTTCATCCGGTTCTAACTGGTTCCGTCCGGTTCAGACCAGTCCAGAGGAGATGTTTCAGGTTCATAACCGGTTCAAACAGGTTAATTCCATGCCGATGTTGTATGTTCAATCATTATTGGAGAGGTTTGATCTGGTTCAAACTGGTCCAAACGGATTCCATCCGGTTCTAACTGGTTCCGTCCCGTTCAGTCCAGTCAGAGGAATTGATATTGGTTCATAACCGGTTCAAATCGGTTTCTTCCATGCCGATGTTTGTATGTTAATTCACTATTGCACAGATTTTATCCGGTTTAGACCGGTTCAAACCGGTTCAAACCGGTTCAATCCGGTTATAACTGGTTCCATCCGGTTCAGACCAGTCCAGAGGAGATGATTCTGGTTCAATACCGGTTCAAACCGGTTAATTCCATGCCGATTTTGTATGTTAGTTCATAATTGGACAGATTTCAACCGATTTAAACCGGTTCAAATGGGTTCCATCCGGCTCTAACTGGTTCCATCCGGTTCACACCAGTCCACAGGAGTTGATACTGGTTCAGAACCGCTTCTAACCGGTTTATTCCATGCCGATGTTTGTATGTTAATTCACTATTGGACAGATTTTATCCGGTTTAGACCGGTTCAAACCGGTTCAAACCGGTTCCATCCGGTTATAACTGGTTGCATCCGGTTCAGACCAGTCCAGAGGAGATGATTCTGGTTCAAACACGTTCAAACCGGTTAATTCCATGCCGATTTTGTATGTTAGTTCATAATTGGACAGATTTCAACCGATTTAAACCGGTTCAAACCGGTTCCATCCGTTTCTAACTGGTTCCATCCGGTTGAGACCAGTCCAGAGGAATTTATACTGGTTCAGAACCGCTTCAAACCGGTTTATTCCATGCTGATTTTGTATGTTCATCGACTATTTTATAGGTTTTATCCGGTTTAAACCGGTTCAAACCGGTTCCATCCGGTTCTGACAGGTTTCATCCGGTTCAAACCAGTCCAGTGGAGATCATACTGGTTCATAACCGGTTCAAACCGGTTTATTCCATGCCGATTTTGTATGATAATTCATTACTGGACAGGTTTTATCCGGTTTAAACCGGTTCAAACCGGTTCCATCCGGTTCTAACTGGTTCCATCCGGTTCAGACCAGTCCAGAGGAGTTGATAGTGGTTCATGACCGGTTCAAACCGGTTTATTCCATGCCGATGTTGTATGCTCAATCATTATTGGACAGTTTTTATCCGGTTTAAACCGGTTCACACCGGTTCCATCCGGTTATCACTGGTTCCATCCGGTTCAGACCAGTCCAGAGGAGATGATTCTGGTTCAATACCGGTTCAAACCGGTTTATTCCATGCCGATTTTGTATGTTAATTAATCATTGGACAGATTTTATCCGGTTTAGACCGGTTCAAACCGGTTCAAACCGGTTCAATCCGGTTAAAACTGGTTCCATCCGGTTCAGACCAGTCCAGAGGAGAAGATTCTGGTTCAATACCGGTTCAAACCGGTTAATTCCATGCCGATTTTGTATGTTAGTTCATTATTGGACAGATTTCAACCGATTTAAACCGGTTCAAACCGGTTCCATCCGCTTCCAGCTGGTTCCATCCGCTTGAGACCAGTCCAGAGGAATTCATACTGGTTCAGAACCGCTTCAAACCGGTTTATTCCATGCCGATTTTGTATGTTAATTCACTATTGGACAGGTTTTATCCGGTTCAAACCAGTTCAAGCCGGTTCCATCCGGTTCTAACTGGTTCCGTGCGGTTCAGTCCAGTCAGAGGAGTTGATATTGGTTCATAACCGGTTCAAACCGGTTTATTCCATGCTGATTTTGTATGTTCATCGATTATTGGACAGGTTCTCTCCGGTTTAAACCGGTTCAAACCGGTTCAATCCGGTTCTAACTGGTTCCATCCGGTTCAGACCAGTCCAGAGGAGATGATTCTGGTTCATTACCGTTTCAAACCGGTTTATTCCATGCTGGTTTTGTATGTAAATTCATTATTGGACAGGTGTTATCCGGTTTGACCCGGTTCAAACATCCGGTTTGAACCGGTTCAAACCAGTTCCATCCGGTTCTAACTGGTTTCGTGCGGTTCAGTCCAGTCAGAGGAGTTGATATTGGCTCATAACCACTTCAAACCGGTTTATTCCATGCTGATTTTGAATGTTCATCGATTATTGGACAGGTTTTCTCCGGTTTAAACCGGTTAAAACCGGTTCCATCAGGTTCAGACTGGCTCCATCCGGTTCAGACAAGTCCAGTGGAGATCATACTGGTTCATAACCGGTTCAAACCGCTTTATTCCATGACGATTTTGTATCATAATTCATTATTGGACTGGTTTTATCCGGTTTGAACCGGTTCAAACCGGTTCCATCCGGTTCTAACTGGTTCCATCCGGTTCAGACCGGTCCAGAGGAGTTGATACTGGTTCATGACCGGTTCAAACCGATTTATTCCATGCCGATGCTGTATGTTCAGTCATTATTGAACAGGTTTTATCCGGTTCAGACCGGTTCAAACCGGTTCCAACCGGTTATCACTGGTTCCATCCGGTTCAGACCGGCCCAGAGGAGTTGATACTGGATCAGATCTGCTTCACACCGGATTATTCAATGCCAATGTTGTATGTTCAGTAATTCTTAGACAGGTTTTATCCGGTTTGAACCGGTTCAAACCGGTTCCATCCGGTTCTAACTGGTTCCATCCGGTTCAGACCAGTCCAGAGCAGTTGATAGTGGTTCATGACCGGTTCAAATAGGTTTATTCCATGCCGATGTTGTATGCTCAATCATTATTGGACACTTTTTATCCGGTTTAAACCGGTTCAAACCGGTTCCATCCGGTTCTAACTGGTTCCATCCGGTTCAGACCAGTCCGGAGGAGATGATTCTGGTTCAATACCGGTTCAAACCGCTTAATTAAATGCCGATTTTGTATGTTAATTCACTATTGGTCAGGTTTTACCCGATTTAAACCGGTTCAAACCGGTTCCATCCGGTTCTATCTGGTTCCGTCCGGTTCAGTCCGGTCAGAGGAGTTGATATTGGTTCATATCCGGTTCAAATCGGCGTATTCCATGCTGATTTTGTATGTTCATCGATTATTAGACAGGTTTTATCCGGTTTCAGCCGGTTCAAACCGGTTCCATCCGGTTCTGACTGCTTCCATCCGGTTCAAACCAGTCCAGTGGAGAACATACTTGTTCATAACCGTTTCAAACCGGTTTATTCCATGCCGATTTTGTATGATAATTCATTATTGGACAGGTTTTATCCGGTTCAAACCGTTTCAAACCGGTTCCATCCGGTTCTAACTGGTTCCATCCGGTTCAGACCAGTCTAGAGGAGTTGATACTGGTTCATGACCGGTTCAAACCGGTTTATTCCATGCAGATGTTGTATGTTCAATCATTATTCGACAGGTTTTATCCGGTTTAAACCGGTTCAAACCTGTTCCATCCGGTTATAACTGGTTCCATCCGGTTCAGACCAGTCCAGAGGAGATGATTCTGGTTCAATACCGGTTCAAACCGCTTAATTCCATGTCGATTTTGTATGTTAGTTCATTATTGGACAGGTTTCAACCGATTTAAACCCGTTCAAACCGGATCCATCCGTTTCTAGCTAGTTCCATCCGGTTGAGACCAGTCCAGAGGAATTCATACTGGTTCAGAATCGCTTCAAAAAGGTTTATTCCATGCCGACTTTGTATGTTAATTCACTATTTGGACAGGTTTTATCCGGTTCAAACCAGTTCAAACCGGTTCCATCCGGTTCTGATTGGTTCCGTGCGGTTCATTCCAGTCAGAGGCGTTGATATTGGTTCATAACAGGTTCAAACCGGTTTATTGCATGCTGACCTTATATGTTCATCGATTATTGGACAGGTTTTCTCCGGTTTAAACCGGTTCAAACCGGTTCCATCCGGTTCTAACAAGTTCCATCCGGTTCAGACCAGTCCAGAGGAGATGATTCTGGTTCATAACCGGTTCAAACCGGTTTATTCCATGCCGGTTCTGTATGTTAATTCATTATTGGACAGGTTTTATCCGGTTTGAACCATTTCAAACCGGTTCCATCCGGTTCTAACTGGTTTCGTGCGGTTCAGTCCAGTCAGAGGAGCTGATATTGGGTCATAACCGGTTCAAACCGGTTTATTCCATGCTGATTTTGTATGTTCATCGATTATTGGACAGGTTTTCTCCGGGTGAAAACCGGTTCAAACCGGTTCCATCAGGTTCTGACTGGTTCCATCCGGTTCAGACCAGGCCAGTGGAGATCATACTGGTTCATAACCGGTTCAAACCGCTTTATTCCATACCGATTTTGTACGATAATTCAGTATTGGACAGGTTTTCTCCGGTTTGAACCGGTTCAAACCGGTTTCATCCGGTTCTAACTAGTTCCATCCGGTTCAGACCAGTCCAGAGGAGTTGATACTGGTTCATGACCGGTTCAAACCGGCTTATTCCATGCCGATTTTGTATCTTCAGTCATTATTGGACAGGTTTTATCCGGTTTAAACCGGTTCGAACCGATTCCATCCGGTTCTAACTGGTTCCATCCGGTTCAGACCAGTCCAGAGGAGTAGCTACTGGTTCAGAACCGCTTCGCACCGGTTTATTCCATGCCGATTTTATATGTTACTTCACTATTGGACAGGTTTTACCCGATTTAAACCGGTTCAAACCGGTTCCATCCGGTTCTATCTGGTTCCGTCCGGTTCAGTCCAGTCAGAGGAGTTGATATTGGTTCATAACCGGTTCAGACCGGCGTATTCCATGCTGATTTTGTATGTTCAGTCATTATTGGACAGGTTTTATCCGGTTTAAACCGGTTCAAACCGGTTCCATCCGGTTCTGACAGGTTCCATCCGGTTCAGACCAGTCCGGTGGAGATCATACTGGTTCATAACCGTTTCAAACTGGTTTATTCCATGCCGATTTTGTATGATAATTCACTATTGGACAGGTTTTATCCGGTTTAAACCGGTTCAAGCCGGTTCCAACCGGTTCTAACTGGTTCCATCCGGTTCAGACCAGTCCAGAGGAGTTAATACTGGTTCATGGCCGGTTCAAACCGGTTTATTCCATGCCGATGTTGTATGTTCAATCATTATTGGACAGGTTTTATCCGGTTTAAACCGGTTCAAACCGGTTCCATCCGGTACTAATTGGTTATATCCGGTTCAGACCTGTCCAGAGGAGTTGCAACTGCTTCAGAACCGCTTCAAACCGGTTTATTCCATGCCTATTTTGTATGTTAATTCATTATTGGACAGATTTTATCCGGTTTAGACCGGTTCAAACCGGTTCAAACCGGTTCAATCCGGTTATAACTGGTTCCATCCGGTTCAGACCAGTCCAGAGGAGATGATTCTGGTTCAATACCGGTTCAAACCGGTTAATTCCATGCCGATTTTGGATGTTAGTTCATTATTGGACAGATTTCTACCGATTTAAACCGGTTCAAACCGGTTCCATCCGTTTCCAGCTGGTTCCATCCGGTTGAGACCATTCCAGAGGAATTCATACTGGTTCAGAACCGCTTCAAACCGGTTTATTCCATGCCGATTTTGTATGTTAATTCACTATTGGACAGGTTTTATCCGGTTCAAACCAGTTCAAGCCGGTGCCATCCGGTTCTAACTGGTTCCGTGCGGTTCAGTCCAGTCAGAGGAGTTGATATTGGTTCATAACCGGTTCAAACCGGTTTATTCCATGCTGATTTTGAATGTTCATCGATTATTGGACAGGTTCTCTCCGGTTTGAACCGGTTCAAACCGGTTCCATCCGGTTCTAACTGGTTCCATCCGGTTCAGACCAGTCCATAGGAGATGATTCTGGTTCAATACCGGTTCAAACCGGTTAATTCCATGCCGATTTTGTATGTTAGTTCATTATTGGACAGCTTTTAACCGATTTAAACCGGTTCAAACCAGATTCATCCGTTTCTAGCTGGTTCCATCCGATTGAGACCAGTCCAGAGGAGTTGATACTTGTTCGGAACCGCTTCAAACCGGTTAATTCCATGCCGATTTTGTATGTTAATTCATTATGTGACACGTTTTATCCGGTTTAAACCGGTTCAAACCGGATCCATCCGGTTCTAACTGGTTCCGTCATGTTCAGTCCAGTCAGAGGAGTTGATATTGGTTCATAACCGGTTCAAACCGGTTTATTCCATGCTGATTTTGTATGTTCATCGATTATTGGACAGGTTCTATCCGGTTTAAACCGGTTCAAACCGGTTCCATCGGGTTCTGACAGGTTCCATCCGGTTCAGACCAGTCCGGTGGAGATCATACTGGTTCATAACCGTTTCAAACCGGTTTATTCCATGCCGATTTTGTATGATAATTCATTATTTGACAGGTTTTATCCGGTTTAAACCGGTTCAAGCCGGTTCCAACCGGTTCTAACTGGTTCCATCCGGTTCAGACCAGTCCAGAGGAGTTAATACTGGTTTATGGCCGGTTCAAACCGGTTTATTCCATGCCGATGTTGTATGTTCAATCATTATTAGACAGGTTTTATCCGGTTTAAACCGGTTCAAACCGGATCCATCCGGTACTAACTGGTTATATCCGGTTCAGAACTGTCCAGAGGAGTTGCAACTGTTTCAGAACCGCTTCAAACCGGTTTATTCCATGCCTATTTTGTATGTTAATTCATTATTGGACAGATTTTATCCGGTTTATACCGGTTCAAACCGGTTCAAACCGGTTCCATCCGTTTCTATCTGATTCCCTGCGGTCCAGTTTAGTCAGAGGAGTTGATATTGGTTCATAACCGGTTCAAACCGGTTTATTCCATGCTGATTTTGTATGTTCATCGATTATTGGACAGGTTCTCTCCGGTTTAAACCGGTTCAAACAGGTTCCATCCGGTTCTAACTGGTTCCATCCGGTTCAGACCAGTCCAGAGGAGATGATTCTGGTTCATTACCGTTTCAAACGGTTTATTCCATGCTGGTTTTGTATGTAAATTCATTATTAGACAGGTGTAATCCGGTTTGAACCGGTTCAAACCGGTTCCATCCGGTTCTAAATGGTTTCGTGCGGTTCAGTCCAGTCAGAGGAGTTGATATTGGTTCATAACCGGTTCAAACCGGTTTATTCCATGCTGATTTTGTATGTTCATCAATTATTGGACAGGTTTTCTCCGGTTTAAACCGGTTCAAACCGGTTCCAACCGGTCATCACTGGTTCCATCCGGTTCAGACCAGTCCAGAGGAGTTGATACTGGTTCAGATCTGCTTCAAACCGGATAATTCAATGCCAATGTTGTATGTTCAATCATTAATGGACAGGTTTTATCCGGTTTAAACCGGTTCAAACCGGTTCCATCCGGTTATAACTGGTTCCATCCGGTTCAGACCAGTCCAGAGGAGATGATTCTGGTTCAATACCGGTTCAAACCGGTTAATTCCATGCCGATTTTGTATGTTAATTCACTATTGGTCACGTTTTACCCGATTTAAACCGGTTCAAACCGGTTCCATCCGGTTCTATCTGGTTCCGTCCGGTTCAGTCCGGTCAGAGGAGTTGATATTGGTTCATAACCGGTTCAAATCGGCGTATTCCATGCTGATTTTGTATGTTCATCGATTATTAGACAGGTTTTATCCGGTTTCAACCGGTTCAAACCGGTTCCATCCGGTTCTGACTGCTTCCATCCGGTTCAAACCAGTCCAGTGGAGAACATACTTGTTCATAACCGTTTCAAACCGGTTTATTCCATGCCGATTTTGTATGATAATTCATTATTGGACAGGTTTTATCCGGTTCAAACCGTTTCAAACCGGTTCCATCCGGTTCTAACTGGTTCCATCCGGTTCAGACCAGTCTAGAGGAGTTGCTACTGGTTCATGACCGGTTCAAACCGTTTTATTCCATGCCGATCTTGTATGTTCAATCATTATTCGATAGGTTTTATCCGGTTTAAACCGGTTCAAACCGGTTCCATCCGGTTATAACTGGTTCCATCCGGTTCAGACCAGTCCAGAGGAGATGATTCTGGTTCAATACCGGTTCAAACCGCTTAATTCCATCTCGATTTTGTATGTTAGTTCATTATTGGACAGGTTTCAACCGATTTAAACCCGTTCAAACCGGATCCATCCGTTTCCAGCTAGTTCCATCCGGTTGAGACCAGTCCAGAGGAGATGATTCTGGTTCATAACCGGTTCAAACCGGTTTATTCCATGCCGGTTCTGTATGTTAATTCATTATTGGACAGGTTTTATCCGGTTTGAACCATTTCAAACCGGTTCCATCCGGTTCTAACTGGTTTCGTGCGGTTCAGTCCAGTCAGAGGAGCTGATATTGGGTCATAACCGGTTCAAACCGGTTTATTCCATGCTGATTTTGTATGTTCATCGATTATTGGACAGGTTTTCTCCGGGTCAAAACCGGTTCAAACCGGTTCCATCAGGTTCTGACTGGTTCCATCCGGTTCAGACCAGGCCAGTGGAGATCATACTGGTTCATAACCGGTTCAAACCGCTTTATTCCATACCGATTTTGTATGATAATTCATTATTGGACAGGTTTTCTCCGGTTTAAACCGGTTCAAACCGGTTCCATCCGGTTCTACCTGGTTCCATCCGGTTCAGACCAGTCCAGAGGAGTTGATACTGGTTCATGACCGGTTCAAACCGGTTTATTCCATGCCGATTTTGTATGTTCAGTCATTATTGGACAGGTTTTATCCGGTTAAAACCGGTTCGAACCGATTCCATCCGGTTCTAACTGGTTCCATCCGGTTCAGACCAGTCCAGAGGAGTAGCTACTGGTTCAGAACCGCTTCGAACCGGTTTATTCCATGCCGATTTTGTATGTTAATTCATCATTGGACAGATTGATAAAACCGGATAACGGTTTATACCGGTTCAAACCGGTTCAAACCGGTTCCATCCGGTTATAACTGGTTCCATCCGGATCAGGCCAGTCCAGAGGAGATGATTCTGGTTCAATACCGGTTCAAACCGGTTAATTCCATGCCGATTTTGTATGTTAGTTCATTATTGGACAGGTTTCAACCGATTTAATCCGGTTCAAACCGGTTCCATCCGTATCTAACTGCTTCCATCCGGTTGAGACCAGTCCAGAGGAATTTATACTGGTTCAGAACCGCTTCAAACCGGTTTATGCCATGCTGATTTTGTATGTTCATCGATTATTTTATAGGCTTTATCCGGTTTAAACCGGTTCAAACCGGTTCCATCCGGTTCTGACAGGTTCCATCCGGTTCAGACCAGTCCAGTGGAGATCATTCTGGTTCATAACCGGTTCAAACCGGTTTATTCCATGCCGATTTTGTATGATAATTCATTATTGGACAGGTTTAATCCGGTTTAAACCGGATCATACCGGTTCCATCCGGTTCTAACTGGTTCCGTCCGGTTCATACCAGTCCAGAGGAGTTGATACTGGTTCATGACCTGTTCAAACCGGTTTTTTTCATGCCGATGCTGTATGTTCAATCATTATTGGACAGGTTTTATCCGGTTCAAACCGGTTCAAACCGGTTCCATCCGGTTCTGATTGGTTCCGTGCGGTTCATTCCAGTCAGAGGAGTTGATATTGGTTCATAACAGGTTCAAACCGGTTTATTCCATGATGACTTTGTATGTTCATCGATTATTGGACAGGTTTTCTCCGGTTTAAACCGGTTCAAACCGGTTCCATCCGGTTCTACCAAGTTCCATCCGGTTCAGACCAGTCCAGAGGAGATGATTCTGGTTCATAACCGGTTCAAACCGGTTTATTCCATGCCGGTTCTGTATGTTAATTCATTATTGGACAGGTTTTATCCGGTTTGAACCATTTCAAACCGGTTCCATCCGGTTCTAACTGGTTTCGTGCGGTTCAGTCCAGTCAGAGGAGCTGATATTGGGTCATAACCGGTTCAAACCGGTTTATTCCATGCTGATTTTGTATGTTCATCGATTATTGGACAGGTTTTCTCCGGGTCAAAACCGGTTCAAACCGGTTCCATCAGGTTCTGACTGGTTCCATCCGGTTCAGACCAGGCCAGTGGAGATCATACTGGTTCATAACCGGTTCAAACCGCTTTATTCCATACCGATTTTGTATGATAATTCATTATTGGACAGGTTTTCTCCGGTTTGAACCGGTTCAAACCGGTTCCATCCGGTTCTAACTGGTTCCATCCGGTTCAGACCAGTCCAGAGGAGTTGATACTGGTTCATGACCGGTTCAAACCGGTTTATTCCATGCCGATTTTGTATGTTCAGTCATTATTGGACAGGTTTTATCCGGTTTAAACCGGTTCGAACCGATTCCATCCGGTTCTAACTGGTTCCATCCGGTTCAGACAAGTCCAGAGGAGTAGCTACTGGTTCAGAACCGCTTCGAACCGGTTTATTCCATGCCGATTTTATATGTTAATTCATCATGCGACAGATTGATAAAACCGGATAACGGTTCAAACCGGTTCAAACCGGTTCAAACAGGTTCCATCCGGTTATAACTGGTTCCATCCGGATCAGGCCAGTCCAGAGGAGATGATTCTGGTTCAATCCATGCCGATTTTGTATGTTAATTCATTATTGGACAGATTGATAAAACCGGATAACGGTTAAACCGGTTCAAACCGATTCAAACCGGTTCCATCCGGTTCTAACTGGTTCCATCCCGTTCAGGCCAGTCCATTGGAGATGATTCTGGTTCAATACCGGTTCAAACCGGTTAATTCCATGCCGATTTTGTATGTTAGTTCATTGTTGGACAGATTTCAACCGATTTAATCCGGTTCAAACCGGTTCCATCCGTTTCTAACTGGTTCCATCCGGTTGAGACCAGTCCAGAGGAATTTATACTGGTTCAGAACCGCTTCAAACCGGTTTATGCCATGCTGATTTTGTATGTTCATCGATTATTTTATCGGTTTTATCCGGTTTAAACCGGTTCAAACCGGTTCCATCCGGTTCTGACAGGTTCCATCCGGTTCAGACCAGTCCAGTGGAGATCATACTGGTTCATAACCGGTTCAAACCGGTTTATTCCATGCCGATTTTGTATGATAATTCATTATTCGACAGGTTTTATCCGGTTTAAACCGGTTCAGACCGGATCCGTCCGGTTCTAACTGCTTCCGTCCGGTTCATACCAGTCCAGAGGAGTTGATACTGGTTCATGACCGGTTCAAACCGGTTTTTTTCATGCCGATGTTGTATGTTCAATCATTATTGGACAGGTTTTATCAGGTTTAAACCGGTTCAAACCGGTTCCATCCGGTTCTAACTGGTTCCATCCGGTTCAGACCAGTCCAGAGGAGTTGATAGTGGTTCATGACCGGTTCAAATAGGTTTATTCCATGCCGATGTTGTATGCTCAATCATTATTGGACAGTTTTTATCCGGTTTAAACCGGTTCACACCGGTTCCATCCGGTTATAACTGGTTCCATCCGGTTCAGACCAGTCCAGAGGAGATGATTCTGGTTCAATACCGGTTCAAACCGGTTAATTCCATGCCGATTTTGTATGTTACTTCACTATTGGACAGGTTTTACCCGATTTAAACCGGTTCAAACGGGTTCCATCCGGTTCTATCTGGTTCCGTCCGGTTCAGTCCAGTAAGAGGAGTTGATATTGGTTCATAACCGGTTCAGACCGGCGTATTCCATGCTGATTTTTTATGTTCATCGATTATTGGACAGGTTTTATCCGGTTTAAACCGGTTCAAACCGGTTCCATCAGGTTCTGACTGGTTCCATCCGGTTCAAACCAGTCCAGTGGAGAACATACTGGTTCATAATCGCTTCAAACCGGTTTATTCCATGCCGATTTTGTATGATAATTCATTATTGGACAGGTTTTATCCGTTTCAAACCGGTTCAATCCGGTTCCATCCGGTTCTAACTGGTTATATCCGGTTCAGACCAGTCCAGAGGAGTTGCTACTGGTTCAGAACCGCTTCAAACCGGTTTATTCCATGCCGATTTTGTATGTTAATTCATTATTGGACAGATTTTATCCGGTTTAAACCGGTTCAAACCTTTTCCATCCCTTTATAACTGGTTCCATCTGGTTCAGGCAAGTCCCGAGGAGATGATTCTGGTTCAATACCGGTTCAAACCGGTTAATTCCATGCCGATTTTGTATGTTAGTTCATTATTGGACAGGTTTCAACCGATTTAAACCGGTTCAAACCGGTTCCATCCGTTTCTAGCTGGTTCCATCCGGTTCAGACCAGTCCAGAGGAATTTATACTGGTTCAGAGCCTCTTCAAACCGGTTTATTCCATGCCTATTTTGTATGTTAATTCACTATTGGACAGGTTTTATCCGGTTTAAACCGGCTCAAACCGGTTCCATCCGGTTCTAACTGGTTCCGTCCGGTTCAGTCCAGTCAGAGGAGTTGATATTTGTTCATAACCGGTTCAAACCGGTTTATTCCAGGCTGATTTTGTATGTTCATCGATTATTGGACAGGTTTTATCCGGTTTAAACCGGTTCAAACCGGTTCCGTCCGGTTCTGACAGGTTCCATCCGGTTCACACCGGTCCAGAGGAGTTGATACTGGTTCAGAACCGCTTCAAACCGGTTTTCTTCATGCCGATGTTGTATGTTCAATCATTATTTGACAGGTTTTATCCGGTTTAAACCGGTTCAAACCGGTTCCATCCGGATATAACTGGTTCCATCCGGTTCAGACCAGTCCAGAGGAGATGATTCTGGTTCAATACCGGTTCAAACCGGTTAATTCCATGCCGATTTTGTATGTTAGTTCATTATTGGACAGGTTTTAACCGATTTAAACCGGTTCGAAACCGGTTCCATCCGTTTCTAGCTGGTTCCATCCGATTGAGACCAATCCAAAGGAGATGATACCTGTTCGGAACCGCTTCAAACCGGTTTATTCCATGCCGATTTTGTATGTTAATTCACTATTGGACAGATTTTATTCGGTTCAAACCGGTTCAAACCGGTTCCATCCGGTTCTGTCTGGTTCAGTCCGGTTCAGTCCAGTCAGAGGAGTTGATATTGGTTCATAATCGGTTCAAACTGGTGTATTCCATGCTGATTTTGTATGTTCATCGATTATTGGACAGGTTTTCTCCGGTTTAAACCGATTCCAACCGGTTCCATCAGGTTCTGACTCTTTCCATCCTGTTCAGACCAGTCCAGTGGAGATCATACTGGTTCATAACCGGTTCAAACCGATCTATTCCATTCGGATTTTGTATGATAATTCATTATTGGACGTGTTTTATCCGGATTGAACCGGTTCAAACCGGTTCCATCCGGTTCTAACTGGTTCCATCCGGTTCAGACCAGTCCATAGGAGTTGATACTGGATTATGACCGGTTCAAACCGGTTTATTCCATGCCGATGTTGTATGCTCAATCATTATTGGACAGATTTTATCCGGTTCAAACCGGTTCAAACCGGTTCCATCCGGTTATAACTGGTTCCATCCGGTTCAGACCAGTCCAGAGGAGATGGTTCTGGTTCAATACCGGTTCAAACCGGTTAATTCCATGCCGATTTTGTATGTTAGTTCATTATTGGTCAGGTTTTATCCGATTTAAACCAGTTCAAACCGGTTCCATCCGTTTCTAGCTGGTTCCATCCGATTGAGACCAGTCCAGAGGAGTTGATACTGGTTCGGAACCGCTTCAAAACCGGTTTTTTTCCATGCCGATTTTGTATGTTAATTCACTATTAGACAGATTTTATCCGGTTTAAACAGTTTCAAACCGGTTCAAACCGGGTCCATCCGGTTAGAACTGGTTCCAACCGGTTCAGACCAGTCCAGAGGAGATAATTCTGGTTCAATACCGGTTCAAACCGGTGTAATCCATGCTGATTTTGTATGTTCATCGATTATTGGACAGGTTTACTCCGGTTTAAACCGGTTCAAACCGGTTCCATCAGGTTCTGACCGGTTCCATCCGGTTCAGACCAGTCCAGTGGAGATCATACTGGTTCATAACCGGTTCAAACCGCTTGATTCCATGCCGATTTTGTATGATAATTCATTATGGGACAGGTTTTATCCGGTTTGAACCGGTTCAAACCGGTTCCATCCGGTTGTAACTGGTTATATCCGGTTCAGACCAGTCCAGACGAGTTGCTACTGGTTCAGAACCGCTTCAAACCGGTTTATTCCATGCCGATTTTGTATGTTAATTCAATATTGGACAGATTTTATCCCGTTTAAACCGGTTTAAACCGGTTCAAACCGGTTCCATCCGGTTCAAATTGGTTCCATCCGGTTCAGACCAGTCCAGAGGAGATGATTCTGGTTCAATACCGGTTCAAACCGGTTTATTCCATGCCGATTTTGTATGTTAGTTCATTATTGGACGGGTTTTAACCGATTTCAACCGGTTCAAACCGGTTCCACCCGTTTCTAGCTGGTTCCATCCGATTGAGACCGGTCCAGAGGAGTTGATACCTGTTCGGAACCGCTTCAAACCGGTTTATTCCATGCCGATTTTGTATGTTAATTCATTAAGGGACACGTTTTATCCGGTTTAAAACGGTTCAAAGCGGATCCATCCGGTTCTCACTGGTTCCGTCCGGTTCGGTCCAGTCAGAGGAGTTGATATTGGTTCATAACCGGATCAAACCGGTTTATTCCATGCTGATTTTGTATGTTCATCGATTATTGGACAGGTTTTGTCCGGTTTAAACCGGTTCAAACCGGTTCCATCCGGTTCTGACAGGTTCCATCCGGTTCAGACCAGTCCAGTGGAGATCATACTGCTTCATGACCGGTTCAAACCGTTTTATTCCATGCCGATTTTGTATGATAATTCATCATTGGACAGGTTTTATCCGGTTTAAACCGGTTCAGACCGGTTCCATCCGGTTCTAACTGGTTCCATCCGGTTCAGACCAGTCCAGAGGAGTTGATAGTGGTTCATGACCGGTTCAAACCGGTTTATTCCATGCCGATGTTGTATGCTCAATCATTATTGGACAGTTTTTATCCGGTTTAAACCGGTTCAAACCGGTTCCATCCGGTTATAACTGCTTCCATCCGGTTCAGACCAGTCCAGAGGAGATGATTCTGGTTCAATACCGGTTCAAACCGGTTAACTCCATGCCGATTTTGTATGTTAGTTCATTATTGGACAGGTTTTAACCGATTTAAACCGGTTCAAACCGGTTCCATCCGTTCCTAGCTGGTTCCATCCGATTGAGACCATCCAGAGGTGTTGATACTGGTTCGGAACCGCTTCAAACCGGTTTATTCCATGCCGATTTTGTATGTTAATTCACTATTTGTCAGGTTTTATCCGGTTCAAACCAGTTCAGACCGGTTCCATCCGGTTCTAACTGGTTCCGTGCGCTTCAATCCAGTCAGAGGAGTTGATATTGGTTCATAACCTTTTCAAACCGGTTTATTCCATGCTGATTTTGTATGTTCATCGATTATTCGACAGGTTTTCTCCGGTTTAAACCGGTTCAAACCGGATCCATCAGGTTCTGACTGGTTCCATCCGGATCAGACCAGTCCAGTGGAGATCATACTGGTTCATGACCGGTTCAAACCGCTTTATTCCATGCCGATTTTGTATGATAATTCATTATTGGACAGGTTTTCTCCGGTTTGAACCGGTTCAAACCGGTTCCATCCGGTTCTAACAGGTTCCATCCGGTTCAGACCAGTCCAGAGGAGTTGATACTGGTTCATGACCGGTTCAAACCGGTTTATTCCATGCCGATTTTGTATGTTCCGTCACTATTGGACAGGTACTATCCGGTTAAAACCGGTTCAAACCGATTCCATCCGGTTCTAACTGGTTCCATCCGGTTCAGACCAGTCCAGAGGAGTAGCTACTGGTTCAGGAAAGCCTCGAACCGGTTTATTCCATGCCGATTTTGTATGTTAATTCATTATTGGACAGATTGATAAAACCGGATAACGGTTTAAACCGGTTCAAACCGGTTCAAACCGGTTCCATCCGGTTCTAACTGGTTCCATCCCGTTCCGGCCAGTCCAGTGGAGATCATTCTGGTTCAATACCGGTTCAAACCGGTTAATTCCATGCCGATTTTGTATGTTAGTTCATTATTGGACAGGTTTCAACCGATTTAAACCGGTTCAAACCGGTTCCATCCGTTTCTAACTGGTTCCATCCGGTTGAGACCAGTCCAGAGGAATTTATACTGGTTCAGAATCGCTTCAAACCGGTTTATTCCATGCCGATTTTGTATGTTAATTCACTTTTGGACAGGTTTTATCCGGTTTAAACCGGTTCAAACCGGTTCCATCCGGTTCTAACTGGTTCCGACCGGTTCAGTCCAGTCAGAGGAGTTGATATTGGTTCATAACCGGTTCAAACCGGTTTATTCCATGCTGATTTTGTATGTTCATCGATTATTTTATAGGTTTTATCCGGTTTAAACCGGTTCAAACCGGTTCCATCCGGTTATAACTGGTTCCATCCGGTTCAGACCAGTCCAGAGGAGATGAATCTGGTTCAATACCGGTTCAAGCCGGTTAATTCCATGCCGATTTTGTATGTTAGTTCATTATTGGACAGATTTCAACCGATTTAAACCGGTTCAAACCGGTTCCGACGGTTTCCAGCTGGTTCCATCCGGTTGAGACCAGTCCAGACGAATTCATACTGGTTCAGAACCGCTTCAAACCGGTTTATTCCATGCCGATTTTGTATGTTAATTCACTATTGGACAGATTTTATCCGGTTTAAACCGGTTCAAACCGGTTCAAACCGGTTATAACTGGTTCCAACCGGTTCAGACCTGTCCAGCGGAGATAATTCTGGTTCAATACCGGTTCAAACCGGTGTATTCCATGCTGATTTTGTATGTTCATCGATTATTGGACAGGTTTACTCCGGTTTAAACCGGTTCAAATCGGTTCCATCAGGTTCTGACCGGTTCCATCCGGTTCAGACCAGTCCAGTGGAGATAATACTGGTTCATAACCGGTTCAAACCGCTTTATTCCATGCCGATTTTGTATGATAATTCATTATTGGACAGGTTTTATCCGGTTTGAACCGGTTCAAACAGGTTCCATCCGGTTCTAACTGGTTATATCCGGTTCAGACCAGTCCAGACGAGTTGCTACTGGTTCAGAACCGCTTCAAACCGGTTTATTCCATGCCGATTTTGTATGTTAATTCAATATTGGACAGATTTTATCCCGTTTAAACCGGTTTAAACCGGTTCAAACCGGTTCCATCCGGTTCAAATTGGTTCCATCCGGTTCAGACCAGTCCAGAGGAGATGATTCTGGTTCAATACCGGTTCAAACCGGTTTATTCCATGCCGATTTTGTATGTTAGTTCATTATTGGACAGATTTTAACAGATTTAAACCGGTTCAAACCGGTTCCATCCGTTTCTAACTGGTTCCATCCGGTTGAGACCAGTCCAGAGGAGTAGCTACTGGTTCAGAACCGCTTCGAACCGGTTTCTTCAATGCCGATTTTGTATGTTAATTCATTATTGGACAGATTGATAAAACCGGATAACGGTTTGAACCGGTTCAAACCGGTTCAAACCGGTTCCATCCGGTTATAACTGGTTCCATCCCCTTCAGGCCAGTCCAGTGGAGTTGATTCTGGTTCAATACCGGTTCAAACCGGTTAATTCCATGCCGATTTTGTATGTTAGTTCATTATTGGACAGATTTCAACCGATTTAAACCGGTTCAAACCGGTTCCATCCGTTTCCAGCTGGTTCCATCCGGTTGAGACCAGTCCAGAGGAGTTCATACTGGTTCAGAACCGCTTCAAACCGGTTTATTCCATGCCGATTTTGTATGATAATTCATTATTGGACAGATTTTATCCGGTTTAGACCGATTCAAACCGGTTCAAACCGGTTCCATCCGGTTATTACTGGTTCCAACCCGTTCAGACCAGTCCAGAGGGGATAATTCTGGTTCAATACCGGTTCAAACCGGTGTTTTCCATGCTGATTTTGTATGTTCATCGATTTTTGGACAGGTTTACTCCGGTTTAAACCGGTTCAGACAGGTTCCATCAGGTTCTGACTGGTTCCATTCGGTTCAGACCAGTCCAGTGGAGATCATACTGGTTCATAACCGGTTCAAACCGCTTTATTCCATGCCGATTTTGTATGATAATTCATTATTTGACAGGTTTTATCCGGTTTGAACCGGTTCAAACCGGTTCCATCCGGTTCTAACTGGTTATATCCGGTTCAGACCAGTCCAGACGAGTTGCTACTGGTTCAGAACCGCTTCAAATAGGTTTATTCCATGAAGATTTTGTATGTTAATTCAATATTGGACAGATTTTATCCAGTTTAAACCGGTTCAAACCGGTTCCATCCGGTTCTGACAGGTTCCGTCCGGTTCAGACCAGTCCAGTGGAGATCATACTGCATCATGACCGGTTCAAACCGTTTTATTCCATGCCGATTTTGTATGATAATTCATTATTGGACAGGTTTTATCCGGTTTAAACCGGTTCAGACCGATTATATCCGGTCCTAACTGGTTCCATCCGGTTCATACCAATCCAGTGGAGTTGATATTGGTTCAGAACCGCTTCAAACCGGGTTTTTTCATGCCGATGTTGTATGTTCAATCATTATAGGACAGGTTTTATCCGGTTTAAACCGGTTCAAACCGGTTCCATCCGGTTATAACTGGTGCCATCCGGTTCAGACCAGTCCGGAGGAGATGATTCTGGTTCATAACCGGTTCAAACCGGTTTATTCCATGAGGATTTTGTATGTTAAATCATTATTGGACAGGTTTTATACGGTTTCATCCGGTTCAAACTGGTTCCATCCGGTTCTATCTGGTTCCATCCGGTTCAGACCAGTCCAGAGGAGTTGATGGTGGTTCATGACCGGTTCAGACCGGTTTATTCCATGCCGATGTTGTATGCTCAATCATTATTGGACAGTTTTTATCCGGTTTAAACCGGTTCAAACCGGTTCCATCCGGTTAGAACTGGTTCCATCCGGTTCAGACCAGTCCAGAGGAGATGATTCTGGTTCAATCCCGGTTCAAACCGGTTAATTCCATGCCGATTTTGTATGTTAGTTCATTATTGGACAGGTTTTAACCGATTTAAACCGGTTCAAACCTGTTCCATCCGTTCCTAGCTGGTTCCATCCGATTGAGACCATCCAGAGGTGTTGATGCTGGTTCGGAACCGCTTCAAACCGGTTTATTCCATTCCGATTTTGTATGTTAATTCACTATTGGACAGGTTTTATCCGGTTCAAACCAGTTCAGAACGGTTCCATCCGGTTCTAACTGGTTCCGTGCGGTTCAGTCCAGTCCAGAGGAGTTGATATTGGTTCATAACCGGTTCAAACCGGTTTATTCCATGCTGATTTTGTATGTTCACCGAATATTGCACAGGTTTTCTCCGGTTTAAACCGGTTCAAACCGGTTCCATCAGGTTCTGACTGGTTCCATCCGGTTCAGACCAGTCCAGTGGAGATCATACTGGTTCATAAACGGTTCAAACCGCTTTATTCCATGCCGATTTTGTATGAGAATTCATTATTGGACTGTTTTTATCCGGTTTGAACCGGATCAGACCGATTCCATCCTGTTCTAACTGGTTCCATCCGGTTCAGACCAGTCCAGAGGAGTTGATACTGGTTCAGATCTGCTTCAAACCGGATTATTCCATGCCGATGTTGTTTGTTCAATCACTATTGCACAGGTTTTATCCGGTTTAAACCGGTTCAAACCGGTTCCATCCGGTTCTAACTGGTTCCATCCGGTTCAGACCAGTCCAGAGGAGTAGCTACTGGTTCAGAAACGCTTCAAACCGGTTTATTCCATGCCGATTTTGTATGCTAATTCATTCTTGGACAGATTGATAAAACCGGATAACGGTTTAAACCGGTTCAATCCGGTTCAAACCGGTTCCATCCGGTTATAACTGGTTCCATCCGGTTCAGGCCAGTCCAGAGGTGATGATTCTGGTTCAATCCATGCCGATTTTGTATGTTAATTCATTATTGGACAGATTGATAAAACCGGATAACGGTTTGAACCGGTTCAAACCGGTTCAAACCGGTTCCATCCGGTTATAACTGGTTCCATCTGGTTCAGGCCAGTCCAGACGAGATGATTCTGGTTTAATACCGGTTCAAACCGGTTAATTCCATGCCGATTTTGTATGTTAGTTCATTATTGGACAGGTTTCAACCGATTTAAACCGGTTCAAACCGGTTCCATCCGTTTCTAGCTGGTTCCATCCGGTTGAGACCAGTCCAGAGGAATTGATACAGGTTCAGAACCGCTTCAAACCGGTTTATTCCATGCCCATTTTGTATGATAATTCATTATTGGACAGGTTTTATCCGGTTCAAACCGGTTCAAACCGGTTCCAACCGGTTCTAACTGGTTCCATCCGGTTCAGACCAGTCCAGAGGAGTTGATACTGGTTCATGACCGGTTCAAACCGGTTTATTCCATGCCGATGTTGTATGTTCAATCATTATTGGACAGGTTTTATCCGGTTTGAAGCGGTTCAAACCGGTTCCATCCGGTTCCAACTGGTTCCATCCGGTTCAGACCAGTCCAGAGGAGTAGCTACTGGTTGAGAACCGCTTCAAACCGGTTTATTCCATGCCGATTTTCTATGTTATTTCACTATTAGACAGATTGATAAAACCGGATAACGGTTTAAACCGGTTCAACCCGGTTCAAACCGGTTCCATCCGGTTATAACTGGTTCCATCCGGTTCAGGCCAGTCCAGAGGAGATCATTCTGGTTCAATCCATGCCGATTTTGTATGTTAATTCATTATTGGACAGATTGATAAAACCGGATAACGGTTAAAACCGATTCAAGCCGGTTGAAACCGGTTCCATCCGGTTCTAACTGGTTCCATCCGGTTCAGACCAGTACAGAGGAGTTGATTCTGGTTCATGACCGGTTCAAACCGGTTTATTCCATGCCGATGTTGTATGTTCAGTCATTATTGGACAGGTTTTATCAGGTTTAAACCGATTCAGACCGGTTCCATCCGGTTCTAACTGGTTCCATCCGGTTCATACCAGTCCAGAGGAGTTGATACTGGTTCAGAACCGCTTCAAACCGGTTTTTTTCATGCCGATGTTGTATGTACAATCATTATTGGACAGGTTTTATCCGAATTAAACCGGTTCAAACCGGTTCCATCCGGTTATAACTGGTTCCATCCGGTTCAGACCAGTCTAGAGGAGATTATTCTGGTTCATAACCGGTTCAAACCGGTTTATTTCATGCTGATTTTGTATGATAATTCATTACTGGACAGGTTTTATCCGGTTTGGACCGGTTCAAACCGGTTCCATCCGGTTATAACTGGTGGCATCCGGTTCAGACCAGTCCAGAGGAGATGATTCTGGTTCAATACCGGTTCAAACCGGTTAATTCCATGCCGATTTTGTATGTTAGTTCATTATTGGACAGGTTTCAACCGATTTAAACCAGTTCAAACCGGTTCCATCCGTTTCTAGCTGGTTCCATCCGATTGAGACCATTCCAGAGGAGTTGATAGTGGTTCGGAACCGCTTCAAACCGGTTTATGCCATGCCGATTTTGTATGTTATTTCACTTTTGGACAGATTTTATCAGGTTTAAACCGGTTCAAACCGGTTCCATCCGGTTATGACTGGTTCCATCCGGTTCAGACCAGTCTAGAGGAGATGGTTCTGGTTCATAACCAATTCAAACCGGTTCATTCCATGCCGATTTTGTCCGTTAATTCATTATTTTACAGGTTTTATCCGGTTTGATCCGGTTCAAACCGGTTCCATCCGGTTCTAACTCGTTCCATCCGGTTCAGACCGGTCCAGAGGAGTTGCTTCTGGTTCAGAACCGCTTCAAACCGGTTTATTCCATGCCGATTTTGTATGTTAATTCATTATTGGACAGATTTTATCCGGTTTAAACCGGTTCAAACCGGTTCAAACCTGCTCCATCCGGTTATAACTGTTTCCATCCGATTTATTCCATGCCGATGTTTTATGTTCAGTCATTATTGGACAGGTTTTATCCGGTTTAAACCGGTTCAAACCGGTTCCATCCGTTTCTAGCTGGTTCCATCCGGTTCAGACCAGTCCAGAGGATTTGATACTGGTTCAGAACCGCTTCAAACCGGATTATTCCATGCCGATTTTGTATGTTAATTCACTATTGGACAGGTTTTACAAGGTTTAAACCGGTTCAAAGTGGTTCCATCCGGTTCAATCTGGTTCTGGCCGGTTCAGTCCAGTCAGAGGAGTTGATATTGGTTCATAACCGGTTCAAGCCGGTGTATTCCATGCTGATTTTGTATGTTCATCGATTAATGGACAGGTATACTCCGGTTTAAACCGGTTCAAACCGGTTCCATCAGGTTCTGACTGGTTCCATCCGGTTCAGACCAGTCCAGTGGAGATCATACTGGTTCGTGACCGGTTCAAACCGTTTCATTCCATGCCGATTTTGTGTGATAATTCATTATTGGACAGGTTTTATCCGGTTTAAACCGGTTCAAACCGGTTCCATCCGGTTCTAACTGGTTCCATCCGGTTCAGACCAGTACAGAGGAGTTGATACTGGTTCATGACCGGTTCAAACCGGTTTATTCCATGCCGATGTTGTATGTTCAGTCATTATTGGACAGGTTTTATCCGGTTTCAACCGGTTCCATCCGGTTCCATCCGGTTCTAACTGGTTATATCCGGTTCATACCAGTCCAGAGGAGTTCATACTGGTTCATAACCGCTTCAAACCGGTTTATTCCATGCCGATTTTGTATGATAATTCATTATTGGACATGTTTTATCCGGTTCAAACCGGTTCAAACCGGTTCAAACCGGTTCCATCCGGTTATGACTAGTTCCATCCGGTTCAGGCCAGTCCCGAGGAGATGATTCTGGTTCAATACCGGTTCAAACCGGTTAATTCCATGCCGATTTTGTATGTTAGTTCATTATTGGACTGGGTTCAACCGATTTAAAGCGGTTCAAAGCGGTTCCATCTGTTTCCAGCTGGTTCCATCCAGTTGACACCAGTCCAGAGGAATTCATACTGGTTCATAACCTTTTCAAACCGGTTTATTCCATGCCGATTTTGTATGTTAATTCACTATTGGACAGGTTTTATCCCGTTCAAACCAGTTCAAACCGGTTCCATCCGGTTCTAACTGGTTCCGTGCGGTTCAGTCCAGTCAGAGGAGTTGATGTTGGTTCATAACCGGTTCAACCCGGTTTATTCCATGCTGATTTTGTATGTTCATCGATTATTGGACAGGTTCTCTCCGGTTTAAACCGGTTCAAACCGGTTCCATTCGGTTCTAACTGGTTCCATCCGGTTCAGACCAGTCCAGAGGAGATGATTCTGGTTCATAACCGGTTCAAACCGGTTTATTCCATGCCGATTTTGTATGATAATTCATTATTGGACAGGTTTTATCCGGTTTAAACCGGTTCAAACCGGTTCCATTCGGTTCTAACTGGTTCCATCCGGTTCAGACCAGTACAAAGGAGTTGATACTGGTTCTTGACGGGTTCAAACCGGTTTATTCCATGCCGATGTTGTATGTTCAGTCATTATTGGACAGGTTTTATCCGGTTTCAACCGGTTCAAACCGGTTTATTCCATGCTGATTTTGTATGTTCACCGAATATTGCACAGGTTTTCTCCGGTTTAAACCGGTTCAAACCGGTTCCATCAGGTTCTGACTGGTTCCATCCGGTTCAGACCAGTCCAGTGGAGATCATACTGGTTCATAAACGGTTCAAACCGCTTTATTCCATGCCGATTTTGTATGAGAATTCATTATTGGACTGTTTTTATCCGGTTTGAACCGGATCAGACCGATTCCATCCTGTTCTAACTGGTTCCATCC